>APFE031424901.1:199527-211697 GCA_000404065.3 Pinus taeda
ATAAAAAATATATATATTTTTAAAAAATCGCTCCGGGATTCGCTCCCAAACCGGGAGCTTCTGAAAATGGTCGCTCCCGCTCCCGCTTCCGCTCCCGCTCCCAAGTAACATTGATATTATGCATTGTTTGGACATGCCTTTACCCAATATTAATGAAAAATTGATTTTTTAATTCAATATATGTGTATATTTTTATTTAATGAATTCAACGATTTTTTTGCCGATTTTTTCCCGATCCGATTAAAACTCTTCGCTCTTTTGCCTCGCCGATTTATTGCCGATTCTGAGTCTGGTAACATTGCTCTGTGCAGCAGCCCTCCTGCAGCTAACTCTACGGATCTGGAAAATCTCCTTCGGACTCACTGTCCCTGCCCCTCTCTCACTACTTCGATCTCTGGCTCTCCGGCAACTAACTGTTGCTACTCTGGAAATCGATCTACCAAGGAAATCGAACTTCTGGTGTTCTTGTTTATATTTCTCCAAGTGCCCATCGAATTCCTTTTATAATCCACTTTTGGAGCACCAACAACCAATATTAAATCTTAATCAATGGCTAGGATCATCTTGGAGTTGATCCATGTAAGTTTCTAGATGATTCGCACCTTGACTTAATTAATTCTGATTAATTAAACATATTCCCTAAGTTTAGACTTACGAAATATTTAAAAACTGGTTAATAATCTAAGAGAGCCTCTCTAGGTGGAATTTGCAGAAACCAATACTTTTAACTTAGTTTTCCATTTAGGAACCACCCCCCTTAGCTTTCCTAGGAGAGAGCTTAATCGGAAAGAGAGTTGGGAATAGATGACAGCCCCATCTCTTAAATTTTCCACCAACCCCACCTTGTGGGGTTAAGGGCTTTTCTCACTAACTTAGGTGTGTGTGACAGGCAGCAACAAAACTTTAGTTTAGTTTATGCTTTTTATGCCTTATTTCAATTTAGTCTGTATTTTGGTTTATCCCACATTCATAAAGTGGACTGACTCAACTCTATTGTAACCGATATAAGAAAGCTTTCACTTTCTCACTCTTACCAAATACAAAAAACTCCTTTGAGTTTACATGTTTTCTTTATGTGCTTGGTTTCCATAATAGTATTGACCATGATAATTGTAAATGACCAAGCAGTCATAAATTTTCAAATTTGGCTCAAAACTGCCTAGGAAAGAAGCCCATTACCAGCATCTGTAAAGAATAATAGAGTGCAACAAGAGGTAATGCATCAGAAAAAACCTTTGTAAGTTATTAAATCCTTCATCATAGAACAACCATGCAGAGTGTCAGAATTACCAAGGTAGCAACACCATGACCAACTACAGCACCACCAACAACTCCAAGCGGGGAAGAAGCAGCTGCCAGAGCTGCAATTGGTATTAACGAAAATAAAGTCATTTTCCATCTGAAAGATAGCAATCATTAATGTCAAAAACTAAAATGATGGCAATGTTTGGATCACAAATCAGGATTGAGAACTCACCAATCGTAGAAAAAAAGGATTTATCACCCCATTCTGCAACAAAGACCAAAGCAAAAGTACCAATTACTGTATTTGCAGCTGCAAGAATCCCAGCACCATCTCCAGACAATCCAGAAATTGCTAACTCTGCCTGATTCAAAAGTCATTACAAATGAGATTCCAAAATTCCATTACACTCCCATCATAGAGAAAGATAAAGATTAACATTGTCAAAGAGAGAGAGGAAGTAGAGAAGGGAACTTTATGTTGTCACCGATGTTATATCATCTCTCTGTCAAACAACACACAATGATAGACATATACTCCCTTGCATGCACACATTTTGGCAAGCTCAATTTGTGAGTCTATGAATGAGAATTTCTTCTACAAGTCCAACAATCAGATTAGCAAAGAAGAAGGGTCTGTAATGTCCTCAAAGAATCACCTGTATAGACCCATGAAAATAATAATACCATCTCTTCCAAGAATCTGCAATCCACTATTTTTATAATGGGGTGCAACCTGTAGCCACAAACACACAACTCGAGAGAAAATATTGCTGCAAAATGAACAAGAAGATAGCATTGGATTTCAAAGATAGGAAAAAATCCTATGAAGCCCTAGAAGATTATTAAAAACCCTAAATCCACATCCCTTGGGTCAATCCCTCCAACCAAAAGCCTCCAAATCACATATAATGAAAAATCAGATTTGGAAACCATATTTCCAGTCACAAAAATGTGATGCCACCAGCCATGTCTGATCACAGAAATATCAACATGAACAGTCAGGAAGAAACCTAAACACAACAGAAAAATGAGTAGGGAAGGTAACTCACACACACTCTGTTACCATGTTGAGATCATAACACAAAGAGGGATCAAATGGAACCAAAATGCCAACACAAAAAATTTGCAGTAGAAAAAGAAAAAATGGCACTAAAGAAGTGCACTAGGGCTGAACCACAAGTGCATTAGAAAGAGGAAGATTCCTAAGCATGAGTGCACTTTACATGAGATACACAAATGCACATAAAAGAGAAAATATGTTAACCACAAGAAAATCTCAAAAAAATGTAGTGCTCATAGGGTTAAACACTTACGTTACAGAGCCTTCACTCGATGATCAAAAAGGATGATTTACAAATGAAGTTTGGGTTGTGCATTATATACAACTCAATTAAGCATCCTCCTAAGAGACATTATGGGCCCAAATAAGTAGGCCCACTCCCCAGGAGGGTTATTGAGCTTACATATCAAAGTTGACTAGGTCACCCTTAACCGTAAACTAGCATCACAACAGATGATCATATTTAAATAATTAATGCTTAACCAAATGCATTAATAACACATTATTAGATGGGCATAGCCACATGTACATCTTACCCCAATATTTCAAACAAATATTGTTATTTATGTTGTCTTATTAAGTTAATTCAAGTACAGAGTGCACACGCATGCTATGTTTGTCCCATTTCATTAGCCATTACTCTAAATTCGTATCCTCGGGGAAATTACACGTTCAACAATGGCATAGTTAATGAATTGGATAGGTATTTTTTTTACTCGAATAGATTTTCCCTCTGTTAATAGTATTTGGAAGGAATGAAGTGTACCTCTTCTTTCTCCTCACTTGTCTTTGTCTGATCACTTGAACTAGCATCCAATAAGGTTGACACTCCAAAATAAACCTGCATTAAATATTATAACCAAAAAGATGTGTGAAGAGAAAAAAGAACGAAAAAATTATCATGTAGGTTTAGGCCAATTGGTATCTGTAATAAAGTAAAATCCTTCACCCAAAACTTTCCTACATAACGTCTCTATATCCAATTGGCATCAGCCGTGTTTACATTTGACTAACAACAAACAATAAGATGTTAAAATTGTATCACAACAAATTCCGTATGTCATTTTAAATGTTTAACATCTAAACTATATTTGAGATTTCACAGGATAGTTTAACTTTTCTGTCCATATCAATGAACTTACCAGAAGAACAACTGCAGCTAGATCATCAAGTGGCAGCTCAGTCTCACCCAATCTGCAGATAAAAAATCATAGTTAAGAGTTTATTTAAGAATTGGTTGCTTGGATGAGAAGATCACGGAAAAAAGTGTGAATGCACCAAGAATCCCTTGCTGTTCTGAAGTAATAGGATACCTGAATGGCAGAATACCATCAACATAGTGAAATGTTCGCCCAAGAAAGACAGATATAACAGTCATTACCCTGTACAAGACAAAAAATTTAAAATCTAATTAATAGATAACCTGTGGTTTCTAAAGAATAAGTTGGAAATTGGTGCAACAACCAAGCATAGATATCTCTGGAGTCAACACTCTGATTTAAAGTTTAAGCCGAGACTTATGCAAAAGATACATATAGAAGGTAGCCCATAGGATTGTGGTCTAGCAGCAAGCAGCAAGTTGATCAGTCTAGTATTATTGCAGAGACCTGGGTTCAAACCCCAGAGAGGGTGCAGATGAAGCAAGGTGCAAGTCTTGAGTGGCATCACTGTTGGACAGAATATGAGAACGACTGTGCAGGGCAATTTGCTAGGGTTCCAGATTTTTGCAGAGTTTGTTCTTATGGATGGTCACAAAGGAGGGAGCTCCACTCCCTCCTACAAGCAAGCTGTGGCCAACAGGGGTAAAAAACCAATGGAGAATGATAGAGGTTTTCAGAAGCTAGGAAGAAAAACAGTCAAGAGGAACAAGATGGCACTAAATCAAGGGAGAATAACAGCACTAAGGAAAATGAGGAATAAGACAAGGAACAGGGAACTAAAGACAAAACTCAAAAGGGACCATGTAAACCTAAAGCTACGGTCATACCCAGAGTTGTGTTAAACGATCCTGCGCTGTAGGCGCACAGGGAACACATGCAAACTTATGCAATCATTTGCAAATTCATGGGTTTATGGCCCATTGAAAAAGCTTTACAAACGTGGATTAAATATCACTGGAAACCAAAAGGAAGCATTGACCTACATCTTGGGTCAAAGGGTTTCTTCACTGTGGTATTTGCAAACATTGAAGATAAGGACAGAGTGTTTGAAGGAGGGCCCTACTTTTATGCTGCAGCAGGCCTCTATATGCGACCTTGGATTATGATTTTGTTCCGGAACGTGAGACTTTCACTTCAATCCTGGTCTAGGTAAGACTCTACTCTCTACCTCTTGATTACTGGCAAACGGAATCCTTATCTGCCATAGGAAATAAGTTAGGACATTTTGTCAAAGCTTCTGAGGCCACTAGAAGGGGAAAGTACACTTCCTTTGCTAGAATATGTGTGGAGATGGATCTCTCTGGAGCTCTATCGGATGAAGTAATCCTGGAAGTATATGATGAAGAATGGGTTCAAACAGTAGATTATGAACATATTCCATTCAGATGTCGCAAATGCCATGAGCATGGGCACCTAATCAGACACTGCCCTCTCAGTAAAATAGAGAATAGGAACAAAGCTAACACAATAAAAGATACTGAAAGATTTCATAAAATGGCACATAAAGAAAAAGGAAGCAAAAGGGGGCCAAAGACACAAAAATCAGGTGGGCAACAAACCGGTCAGAACAGGTTCCAAGTTCTCGAAGAGGAAGAAGGGATTACAAAAGCAGATTAGACAAAATAAGGAAATCCAGTCGAAGAGGGGATAGAAGAAGATAATGATCAAGTACATGATAATATTAAACAAAAAGAAACTATGATGAATGAAGCTGACTTGGAAATGGACCAGGAAATGACCCAGAGTGAGATGGAAATGGAGGACCATGAACTACAGGAAATACTTGAGAAAGAGAACCTAGATCTGGAAGGTTTCCTGGATCAAGGAACCAAGGAAGGCGTAGATTCGTTACCTTCAGAGGAGTTTAGCAGAGTTCAGCAGTTGTTTTTATGGAACACCCAGACCAAAGGAATGAAGGGGCAAAGAAATAAGGAAAGAAAGGGCAGCGAAGGTGTGAAAACGATGAAAACCACACTAGGATTAGCACCCAGAAACCCAGGAAAGAAAAGAGGTAGAAAAAAGCAGAATGAGCTATTGATGGAATGTGGAAAACTAATGATAGGTTTAGGTAAGATGAAAGATATAACCAGCTACTCCTTCACAAATCTTTAATTATGAAGTTTACTTCTTGGAATATCAGGGGTCTAGGTAGTAAAAGAAAACAAAGACTACTGAGTAATAGAATAAAACAAGTAGCTCCAAATGTGATCTTCATCCAGGAAACCAAATGTTCCATTCAGAAAATAAAAGAAATCCATAGCAAATGGCTCAATAGATTTGAGTTTCTGGAAGTTAAAGCAGAGAATACTGCCGGAGGTATTCTCACTCTTTGGAATCCCCAAAAAATTGGCATAATAGATGCTGAGGTATCCAGGGATTATTTATCTGTGGTCATTTAACCGGTGGGAGACAAGGAAACCTACCTGTTAACGAATGTTTATGGTCCTCAAAGAATGGATGAGAAACTCAGGTTTCTAAATTCTCTGGAGGATCTCAAAGACAAAGATGCAGGATTACCATGGATTTTGGGGGGTGATTTCAATATGATCAAGTCATTTTTAGAGAAAAAAGAGGGAACCAGAATTGCAGGTAAAGATTCTTTAGCTTTTCAAACGTTCATAGATAATATGAAGTTAGTGGACATTGTAACAAGTAATGGTCTCTTTACCTGGAACAACAAAAGAGGAGGTGAGTCTCAGGTGGCCTCAAAACTAGACAGATTCATTATCTCAGAGGACCTTATGCTCATAGACAAGGAAATGAAAGCAAGAGTTCTCCCCTTCGGAGGCTCAGACCACTGGTCAGTTCAACTAGAGATGCAGGGCATTGGAACCCTCAGGAATAGACCTTTCAGATTTGAGAACATATGGCTCTCCCACCCAGATTCCATCAGCAACATAGCAACCTGGTGGTCAGAAGATTTGAACATTCAGGGCTCAAGAATGTTCCTTCTTAAAAAAAGACTAAAACACATCAAGCTCAGGCTCAAGGACTGGAATAGAAATGAATTCGGCAATATTTTTGAAGCTAAAAAATCTGTTGAAGGTAAAATGCAAGAACTCAATCAAGCCCTTATCACGGATGGCTTTGACAAAGACAAAAGTGACCAGGTTTCCAAATACCAGCAAGACTGGGAGAATTTATGTAAATAAGATGAGATATTTTGGAGACAAAAGTCTCAAGTTCAATGGCTAAAAGAAGGTGAGAGGAATACTAGATTTTTCCATAGATCCATAATTGAGAATAGAGCCCATAATAGGATTTCCTTGATCAAGGACAAGGATGGTAATTTTCTCAATTCTCATGAAGAAATAGAAGCCGTGCTAGTTAGGCACTTTAGCGATATAGCAAAGGAACCCAATTAAGATAAAAAACAGTCCATCAGGGATCTTATAGGACATATACCCAGGTCGGTGTCTAGAGAGGACAATTTTAACCTTAATAGGCCAGTGACCGAAGAGGAGGTCAGTGAGGTCCTTAAGAAAATGCAAAATGGCAAGGCGCCAGGCCCTGATGGTTTCAATGTGGACTTCTTCAAACCCTGTTGGAGAATTGTCAAACAAAATATTCTGAATGTAGTAGAAGATTCCAGGAGGAATAAGACATTTTGAAGGCTCTAAATACCTCTTTTATCTCCCTGATCCCTAAACAGGACTTGGCTCAAACTCCTGATAGGTTTAGACCCATTGCTTTGTGCAATGTGGTTTATAAGATTATTTCTAAGGTGGTGGCCAATAGACTCAAACCTCTCCTTCCTACTCTAGTTTCTGTGGAACAATTTGGGTATGTGGAAAGTAGACAAATTATTGATAATATCATTCAAGCTCATGAAGTGGTGCACTTGTTGACCAGCAATAGGAAGACAGGTATGATTATGCAATTGGATATAGAAAAAGCTTATGATAAGCTGAATTGGACCTATATTAGGAAAGTTCTTATTGCTTTTGGGTTTGAACACAGCTGAGTTAGATGGGTCATGGCCCTGGTTACTTCTACTAGCTTTCAATTCTGGTAAATGGCTCTCCCTCAGAGATTTTTATTCCCTCAAGAGGCCTTAGACAAGGAGACCCACTCTCTCCCTTTCTCTTCATCCTCATGATGGAAGGACTGGGTAGGTCTATCAAGCATGCAAAAGAAACAGGTCAGATTAAAGGTCTCCAACTATCTGAGCATGGACAGGCCTTGACTCATCAACAATTTGTGGATGACACCATGCTACAGGGAATCCCTGCGATCAAAGAAGCTCTCGCATATAAACAAATCCTGGGTGACTTTGCCATGGCTTCAAGTATGGAAGTTAATCTTTCCAAATCAAAATTTTTTTTCTTTAATACTAATATAGCCATTCAAAGGAATATTTCCAGAATCCTGGGCTTTCAAAGAGATACCCTCCCTTCAAAATATTTGGGAGTGCCACTAACTGCTAAACCTTTGCACAAGGGCATTTGGGAGCCAATGATTAATAAGACGCGGGAAAAAATCAAGAAATGGACTATAAGATCTTTAAACTTGGCTGGAAGGCGGGTCCTCACAAAAGTTGTTCTTCAAGCAATCCCAGTCTTCATGCAATCAACAATCCCAGCTCATAAAGGAGTCTTGCAACTTTTCAGATCCATTCAAAGAGATTTTCTTTGGGAAAAGGGGAAGGAAAGAAAGAAATGGGCCCTGGTGGCCTGGGATAAAATCTGCAAACGCAAAAACCATGGGGGACTTGGTTTGGATGATCCGGAGATTCTTAGTAAGGTTTTAGGGGCAAAATTATGGTCGCACTGGGTCAAAGATCCAAAGGCACAATGAGCTAGCATCTGGAAAGGAAAATATGCCAGCTCCTAGCAATATAATGATCACATAAGAATGTCTGGAAGTATAAAAGGCTCACACATTTGGAGCAAGGCCTGGGAGAATAGAAGACTAATTCAACAAAACAAAATCTAGGAAATCAGAGAAGGAAATCTGGCCTTATTTTGGGAAGATAAATGGCAACAGGAACCTATACTACTTTAAGAGGATTTTATGGATCTCAAGAATGAGACAGACTCCAAAGGTTTAATTAAGGTAAAACATTTCTGGGATCATACCAACAGCGCAGGAAAATGGAGAACTTGGAGACACATGGATTACAAGGATGGTAACCCTTTGAAAGAAAAAGCAAATGAGCTTAGGAATTTGGAGCAGAGGAAGATATTAGTTATTGAAGGGCAGGACCAACTCAGATGGGCAACAATAATGAGGGTTCCTTTAATCTTAACGAGGCAAAACGCTTACGCCTTGGGCTAGACTCCCACGTTCCAGATAGAATTTGGTTGAACCTTTGGAGGCATCAAGGTTGGATGAAGATCAAGCTTTTCATGTGGCTGGTTTATCATAAGAAAATCTTGACTTGGGAAAACATCAGGAAGAGGGGTGTTTTGGGGCCTTCCAGATGCCAGCTCTGTGGTGTACAAGAGGAAACTATGGAGCATCTTCTTAATAATTGTAGTTTTACCTCCTGGTTGTGGAATTCGTTTGCTGCCATATTCCAACAGATAGACAGAGACCAAGGGTGTATTATCAACACACTTACCAAGTGGAGATGTAACTTCTCAGAGTATGAATTTCTAGATATGGCTTGGGCCCTTTTACTAGGCTTTATAATATGGAATGTTTGGAAAGAAAGGAACAAAAGAATCTTCAAGAATGAAAAAAGACCACCCCCCCATTGACTTTTTTGAGCAGATCTTAAAACAGATTAAGGAAACGGTTGGTACTACTGTTCGGCACCCCCCTAAGAACCCTCCTTCAGTTGCTGAGTTGAGAATTCTTAGTTGGCTAGGATTGCAAGGGCTCATCCCTCAGGACTGTGATAGGAAGGTTGTTCAGATGGTCACCGACTAGGATATCTGGCACCCTCCCCCACAGGGTTTTTTAAAATTCAATATTGATAGAGCTTCAAAAGGCAACCCGAGAATTGCTGGCTTTGGAGGGGTGTTGAGGGACAAAAAAGGCAACAATATTGTCTTCGTTCACTGCCGTTTAGGAAGAGCCACTAACAATATGGCGGAACTTATGGCTATGGAACAATGTCTTGATTTTCTGAAGCAGGATAACCGCCAAAATGTGATTGTTGAAGTAGATTCTGAGCTAATTATTAACTCGGTCAGGAGAATCAGCCATGGCTCAGCGCCGGAAAAAGTCTCCAAACACTGGAGGCTGATCCAGGTCTTTCAAAGGATTCAGCAACACCTCCAGAGCCTCCGCACAGTTAGGTTTAATCATGTGCGAAGATCAGCCAATAAATTGGTGGATATTCTGGCCAACCAAGGTGTAATTTGTTCAGAGGGTAAGGTTAAAATGGAGTGGCAAGATATGCCTCAAAACAGATTAAAGGCGTTTTATCATGATCAAGCTGAGGAAGATCATAGGATGTATCAATTCAGAGCCATGGAGGCCGGTTCCAAATGATCAGGCTTCATTTTGTTTTTAGGCCTATCTCTCAGTCTGGCCCTTGCAGACAGCAGCTCACTGTAAGTCTCCGTGTTGTCGCACAGATTGTCGCGACAACGCTTAGACCGGGGGCTGTCACCTTGATCCCCGATCTCTCCGTTTAAGCCTGTCTCCCATGGCTAAGGGGGGTAGACCCTGAAAGGAAAGGATCACCAACTGCGAACCAGTTGGTTTGGGAGACACGAAAGAGGAAAGCACTAAGTAATTTTGTTTAATTTAATGGACCAGTGCCTTATGGGTTTGGTGTCAAAATGATCACTTAACAGATGTTGTAGGAATGTAGAGTGTGCACAGCAATCATTTAACATCAAATTACTTTCGAAAATGCGAGATACCAGTAAATTCACAACACTTTTAACAATGATCTGGCAAATTAAAAGGAAATAAACTCTGAAAGATATGACCATGTAATTTAGCGCATCAACCAAATATTATGTTTAAGCATGCCAAATCTCATAAAGATGAACGTTAATCTCATATCAACATTATAGCCTCAGCAAAAATATAAACCATGATAAATTTTCCAGGCTTAAGAGAACAAAAGTATTTCCGCAATGTTTTTTATGCTTTTCTGACAAAGTAAAATTCTAAAACTAAAACAAAAATTAAAATTTAAACTAAAGTCTAAAATCCTAAAAGAAAATTTTTTATGATTTTTATTTTATATTTTTTATGATTTTTTATTACTTTTTATTTTTTTTAAACAAAATTAAACTGACAAAAATCTATTTTAACTCTGCTTAAAACCTAACAAAATTAAAATCTAAATTTAAACCTAAGCTAAAACCCTAACCCTAAAATCTAAAACATGACCTTTTTTATGAATTTTATTTAATATAAAACTAAAACAAATAAGATATACGACTTCACCAAACAAAAAAAAAAAAAAAAAAATGAAATGAAATATACTCAAGCCCAAACCTATGCTATATCATACTAAACCCATGCCTAGGCCCTATAGTAAGACTTACGTTAACCAAAAAAAAAATAAAAAAATTTAAGTGAAAGAACGATTGTAATTTTAATCTACAGCGACCTGAGACTATCCACGCAAAGGAAATGGCCACGTTGTCTTCACGCTTATAACTCTAAACTGTCAACGTACATACCTGGCTTGCCCGAATCAACACAGAGTTCGCTTGTATCAAAGGAAACCGATTTCGCTCGCAGGTTTATACCCACGTAGGTCTAAATGCTGGACGGCGGCAATGGTACAGCACGCAGTGGTTCAAATTTTGCGTTTCAACGAGGTGCAATCCTTTTATTTTAATATTTGCAGGCTTGCGTGTGGACCTGGAGAGCTGCAGATGAGTGGAGATAAAACTGTGCAGCGTGAAAAGAAAAACCAATGCAAACCGAAGGCGGCCTGTGCTTAAAGGCCAAAATCTCGAAAAAAAATTAAAATCGAAATTTTCCTTTTGTTGCTGGAAGTCTGATACCAAAGTGCTGAGGATACACGCTGGCTCCTGCAAAATGGAAAAAACTGGCAAGAACATGCAAGGAAAACCCTACAAACCGAAGGAAAAATTCAAAATTTCAGCTCTACAAAGCCAGATTTGTCAGTTATCATCCAAGTATATTTTCAAAAAAACTTCAGATTTGCTAATAAAATGCTTCAGAAAACTCTCAGATAAATAACACAAATTAAATGATTAACCCAGGGTCAAAACTAGCTAGGCCCTGCAAAAAAATGCCTGTGGGAGTTGGCTGGTTCAGCCTAGAACTTCCCCTAACGCCCACTGATCTTCAAGGGTTTCCTGCACAGCTCACTTCAACCGTCAAATAAGAGAGAAAAAACAGTACTAGATCTCAAACACAACGGAGATACCTGCCATTACATCAGAAACCCTAATACTACTCAAACCCTAGCATGTGAACAAGATACCTGTGCTCAACAATACTCTTCATTAAGCTGTCATTAACGGCTGAAAATGTAAAATATGCAGAAATAAAATTTGCTCACAGCACATTAAGAGAGTAACACCAGCAAGCTTTTGACCCCAAAGTCTTCTTTATTAGCACCAGAAAAAAGATTACACGAGAGCTTCTTCAGCACAAGACTCAGATCCAATATAATGATCTCAAATGACCCCTAGCACCCTATTTAAAGGAAAAAATCCCAACGGCTAGTTTGAGTTATCCATGACAAAACGATCTCGACCGTCGATGAGGATCAAGACATCTCTTAATCTCATCCGTCGAATTAAAAAATTCAAAATATT
>APFE031424910.1:696-25390 GCA_000404065.3 Pinus taeda
AATTTATGACCTGGGGAGTATTTTTCATCACAATAGTAACATAGTCCTTGCTTCCTTCTTTCGGCCATTTCCGCAGGGGACACCTTTTGGACCTTAAGTGTTTGAGTCGTGTTCTGAGCCTGTGGGGGACAACCTTTAGCAAGGAAATTTGGGCGACTGTATTGGGCTACTAATGCACGTTCCACCTTACGAGCTACCTGGCAAGCCTCTGTCCACGTGGGAGGGTGGTGAAGTAGAAATTGAGCTTTGATGGCTTCTTTAAGACCGCTGATAAAACATTCTGTGTGGAACTCATCTGTGAGACCCTTAGTGCGGAAAGCTAAGCCTTCAAAAGCGTTAATATATTCCTCCACTGTACCAGTCTGTCGGAGCTTAGTGAGACGACCCAAATAAGAGTATTCTTGTTCAAAGCGATCTCGAAGAGCTTTGGTAAATTGGGTCCAAGTCCTAAAATATCCATTGCAACGCTGATGCCATTCCCACCATTGCCACTGTTCATTGTCGAAGTACATGCTCCCCAACATAAGCTTAGTCACATCATCTAGGATAGGATTCAATTTGAAATACTGCTCCATTTGTGGTAGCCATGTGGATGTGTGAGAACCATCAAATTTATGCATATCCAACTTAGGAGGTCGCTGACTGGGTGGTAGATGGGTGTGCTAGACGTGAGGAGAGTGGCTAGATTCACCGTAAATGCCTTCATGGCCATTATACCCCTCCTCGTGGGCTTGCTCCTTGCCGTTTGACATAAGATCCTCCTTGCCTTTTGCCTAAAGATTCTGTAGCTGCATACTTAGTCCGCTAAGCTCTCTGTGCATTCTCTCTAGATCTAGTCTGCGAAACTGATTTTGGATTTCGTTCACATTTTCTTCCAGTTTGTCCATCCTTTCATTGACCATCGCTTGAGCTCTAGTTGCTACGATACACCGACCAGATGAAAAATTGGGACCACCAAATTTTTTTCACAATTAATTTAATGGTACCACCATGCTCAGCTCGTCGTCCTGATTTTAATGGGCTATATCACCAATAAGCGTCCCGGAAGATCTCAGACTTTTTTTTTTTAAACTCCTAACAGATTTTTACTCCTTGATCAATACTGCAGTCGCCAAATCCTCAAAATGTCAATGCGGCCAAAAGTCCTGCGACAATTATACCCTGGTATAGGAACCCTTCACAACGCTTCTGGTATGGTGGATCTGAGAGATCTGAATGGTGGATCGGGTAGCGCTGGACAGCTGAACTGACTGCTTTGGCAGATCTGATGAATCTAATAGATCAGAACTGGCTGATTGGGATCGATGTCTGCTGCTGTTGCACTCCTTTTCTCAAGCGGATCTGGAAGAGATGATGAGTAAAAAGGAACTAGGGTCTTGAGGAGTGTCAGGTGCTACAGATCGCAATATACATAAGGGTGTGGCAGTAGTACTCGGCCCAATGTTTCAGGGCTCTAACTAAGGAGTGTCGACCGTACCCTCAGCTGTACCACCTGACTACCCTATCGTAAGGGCGAGTAATCTCTCCGAGTGCTGTTCTCAGTGTACTGTAGCCGCAAGACAGTCGCTGGTTTATCTATGGCGAGGTTTTCAGGGAGCCTAGGGGCTTCCGATATACCTAGAGGGTACGTGGAAGACAATCTGTGCGCGGTTCTGTCTAATGCGCTACTACTCGAATGGGTACCCACAGGGGTTACAAGGGAGTCCAACAGACGTGACCACCTCTTTTATTTCCTGCGTGCATGCCTCCCCAAATCCGTAGATTTATGCGCTCAACGACAGATCCCATGGTTTAAAGACGCCGGAACACGTCTCGAGCCAAAAAAAATTGCTACTAAATGGAGATCCCACCGGCCCTAGAAAGTGCTCTGATACCACTTGTTATGCTCTTAACCGGCAAATGATACCCAAATACAGAATATGCGAAGAAAAGAGACCCAGAATACAGAATATGCGAAGAAAAGATACCCAAAACACAGAATAGCAATGAATTTATTATTCAGAGAGTAATTTTCACTTGCCTCTTCGAGGGGGCAACCTCCAATAGAGAAGAGCTCGATTACAAAATAAGACACGATGCTCCTCACAGGGAGTTTCTATCCTTTATATATGACTCCTACGTGCAATAACACGGGCCAATACCATGTATTACTAATACCATCTATCTAATACTACGGCCCATTTGCAACTAACTGTGGTTCCGTTATTAATTGTGGATTAACCACTTACAATTATTAATATGGGCTTTACTGACTCTTGACTATGATGTGGTCCCATTACATAGATAAGGGGGTTAGGGTGGGACCCTAACAAATAATGACAATGACCCTCAAGGTACTACAGTACAGTTCATGTGGTGTGAAAAAGGGACTTGGCGTCGAACACCACGCAAAATCTCTCGGTCAAAGGCCATTGATGTAAACCTGTCATCGAAAGTGAGAAACTTGCCATTGAGGCATGCAAGCTTCAAAGTACTAAAACGGTTGTTCCTAAGTTAACTTCTTGGATAATGAGCTGATGTTGACAGGAAGCGACCCATCGCAGGAGGGCCTTAAGGAATCCCACATCAACGACACAGAATGAAGCAAATGATTTTGGAGGTGAAAACAAACTGACGATACAGGGTTCAGGGTGGCGGTCATGAAGGAACGAAGTATGAACGTATTGCAGTGGGTGAGACACAGGTGAATTGTCTGAATGACTTCTCTTGAACATATCGGCGACACTAATGATGGATTGGTAGCGTTAACCCCAAATATGGATGGTGTGATGGACCAATGGTGATGACCAGTGAACGAAATAACCCAACCCGGCATGGATGTGGAAGGAAAGTGTCATGTTCAAGAGCGACTCGCTACCAATAACGTTTCTTCAAGTTTTCTTACCAATTTTCCCCAGTCATTGCTGACCAATACCTCTTTATTTTTGTCAAGCTTGAGGAGGATAACATATGCTTGTTCTATAATCCACCCTTCGAGCGAACCTATCACTATGTTTTAGCGAGCCTAGCGACAATGAAACTCGTTCTCGTCCATTTGGATGAGTTTGTCACTATTCAGTTTTAACGAGTTTAACGACAAAGATAAATTGGTCTCTTTCAATTTTAGAGAGTCTGAAAGAAATGGAAAGGAGACTCCAAAGAATATTTTTTTTTGTGTAATCCCTTAAGTCCGAAAAAGCGTAAAAATAATACAAAAGGGATGAATTTTCAATAGTTTTAACAAGCCGAACAAGACAAGCGCTCAATCTTTTTGTGTAATAATCCCTCAAGTCCAAAAAGATTAAAATCTAGAGGAGGGATAGCACTTCCGATGCCTTTAACGAGCCGGAGAGGCCAATCGCTCAGCAATCTTGTCATACTTTACGAGTCAGGTGAAAAGAGCTTAAAGAAAACTCATTTTCGAGGAACAAGTGATGGTTTCGGGTAGCAGCTGATTCCAGGTAAGATTTGGAACTTTCCAATCATGGCAGTGTCACAAGGATGGCTAATAGAATCACTCTTCGCAGGTGTTCCTCGAAGGGGTAAACAATCATATGGGGGTGAATGATGGGCTAAAAACGGAGTGGAGGTGATGGCAAGAACATGACCAAGGCTCAAAAGTTGGCGATAAGGCATTCACAATGGTTATTTACCGGTTCATTTTTTAACGAGCTTAAATGTTGGGGGAAAAATTTTCTCATGAATTATGTTTATTTCTTAACGAGCTTGAACTATGCGCTAAAACTGCTCGTGGAGAGTTTATTTTTAATGAGCTTGATCTCTGCCACAACATTGCTCGCCAGTCGTATGATAAGAAATGTCTCATTCGAGATGCTATTTTGAAGTGGCTTACATCTCTCAAGCTTTTCCATGGATCCTTTCTTTATGCAAGTTAGGAAACGACTAGCCTTACGGGTTTAAAGGGTTAGAGGTCTTAAAATTTTTAAAAATAAATAGCCACTCTTCACTTGCATGCAAAAAGGTTTGCATGCCCCCAAGTATAGCGAAAAATTTCCAGGTTACCAAGAAAGTTCTATAAGCGTAGTAGATAAAATGCTTCCTCGGCGATGTCTATCAAAACAGACAAAGGTGAATGGCGCATACACATTCCACTCATAACTTTAATGAAGGTATCTTATTCCAGCCTGTTCCCATTTTATTGTAAGGATGGGTTTGCCAGACTAGTGATATATCCCTCGCGGAAATCCACTCTATACCCAAGGTTTTCCTGCCGAAACAGACCAGGGTGCATGCCCCCTCGGTTTCAGTTACATCTTCCTGAATCACTCATGCTAATCAAGTGGACGGACTGGAGACGGATGAGACATTTCTTGTGTGAAAAGACTATTTAGGGACGACATTTGACTATTTGCAATGTGTGAACCGGGGAATGACATTTGGTCTACGAGCTTGACCATTTTGCCTTCATCTGGAAAACACATTACTCTAAAGAGTGAGGAGACGATGGCTCCCATGCAATAAATATAGTCACGTCCAAGGAGTAGATAATAATCTAAAGGTCCTTGAACTACCATAACGTTCATGTGAACTGTTTTCCTTCTCAAAGTAATGGGCACATTTGGAAGGATCCCTAAAGGTCGACTGGTTCCCTTGTCAAAGCCTGTTAGATTTCTCGTTTCAGGCAAAAGCGATGGCGAACCAAGTGCTTTCTAAGTAGTTGAGGAAAGGATACTCACAGAATCCCCTTCATCGATGATGGTACCAACCATGACCATTCTGAAATCTTGTACAATGATTCTAAATGGTACACTGGCTGGTAAACAGGGTCTACCTAGTAGATTCCAGTTGAAGGAAACAAATAGGTTGCTTAGTGGTGGGACCGAATAGACAGCTGGATATGACCCTGATGAACTTCCTTCCTACGATAAAGGAATGGGAGGACTGCCCCCAAGCTCATCGAAGTCTGTGTTGATGAAAATAATTTGAACGGTGTCGTTCTCTTTCTCTTCAGTGATGGTATCATTCGAAGATGAACACTCTGAAGGCAAGACCGGGTCAATTGCCATATCGACTCTTTGACTTTCGTCTGGTATGGATTCAGAGGGTTCATTTTCAATGATAGATGCCTCGGCCAACCATAATGATGGGCCAGCTGGATTTTCAACCGGTGGAGGACTTGGTAAGAGTTTTTTATATCCAGGAGAAAGTCGTAGCAGTGAAACCGAACGATCATCCAAAACTCTTTTGGCCTCGTCAAGGAAGGGACAACGGTGGATGGTGTGACTGCCTTCACACAACTTACAAGGAAGTTTAGGATTCCTTCTTTGTCCATGTGCTTCACTTTCGCTGGTTGATGGTGAGCATTCACCATGATTGCCAGAGGTTGATGCTACCCGATTGTGCAAACGAGGAGACCAGTCCCTTAAGATGCGAGGGATGCAGGGACAATCTCGGTGATAGTGGTCTCCATTGCAAATGACACAAGGAGATTTAGGTTTTGACTATGCCGTGTGAGGATTTTTGCTAGACGACACTTGGTTGCTCCCTTTCAATTTTGGTTCCTTTTTCTTCTTTTCCTTTTTCTCTTTCTGCTTCTTCTTCTTCTCAGTTACTTGATTTTTAGTTTTATTGGATTTATCAAGTGAAGAGGAAGGAGGAGAGGGAGAATTAGATGAAGTGGAAGGTTGGGAGGCAACTCTAGTGTCTTTTAGTTGCTGATTAGACTATTCAGGGATTATGGGATTCTGAACGACAAAGGTAGAGAAGAGCTAGACAGGCAAACCAATTGTCAATCCTGGAAGTGACAAAGTGGCCATATGGGGTGCACCAACATCTCCCCAAGAGGAGAAAGGACTAGGATTTCCCTCACGGGGAAATCCTTGGTTGGTAGACTCCATTTTCTCAACCTGAAGATCAACGAGGGAATTTGTGACATTATTCTGATTAAAATAAATTTTAAGACACTTGGACACAACTTGTTTTTTCAATTTTAAAGAGTCGAGAAAAAACAAAAGATGACTCTAGTCGCCTTCGATTTTTATTGAGATTGAAGTGACAAGTGCTTAGAGGACCTTTTCCTTTAAGGAGTCTGAAAAGGAGAAAAATGGACTTCTCTGGAGATCTAGGCAGGGGGGATTACCAAACCAATCGCAAAACTGCAGAATACTTTTTACAGTACGAGCAGTCAATCTTCTCCGAATGATGTTCGGTGCATTGCGATCGATAGGGCGGCAGACACACTCCTAAGGATAAAGGATGCAGCCTATTCTGTCTCCCAAATATACTCGACGGTACGTGGGAGCACAAGTCCGTACTCGCCACTGTGTCTCTAGAGTAAGAAAATCACCACAACAACACTGAAAGAACAGTTACCAGGCTTGTGGAGCCAGAAAACGTCTCTAGCCTAGACCTAATTTGTGCGTTAAGTTCCAAAGCATTGTTAATTCATTGATTTATTTAAGTTGATCTTGCTTAACGTTTTCCTTTCAGGTTCACCACGTGATGTATATATAATTCCTAAAATGCAGTCTAAGATGATAAACAAACATTTGATCTTCTTTCAGCAATGAAAATCCTAGCTACTAAAGGGAAGAAAATCAAGAATCTTTTCTTCACAGAGCACAAAGCATACGCTAAGTGCACAGTCCTAAATCAAGCCAAGCAATCAAAACGTAAATGCACATGCATGTATTTGTTTTTAGCTCTCTTAATGTGTGAATGACGTTAAGAAAGCTATGTGCAAAATTGAATTACTTTTAAAGCGATAGTACTCAACAAAATCCTTTTTCAAAACGAAGTGAAAGCAAGAGAGACACTTTGCAATTTTGAAATCGAAATTGCTTTTCGACACTTTAAAACTAATAATTCAAATCCTATGCAACAGTAACTGTATAATCGACTATCCAGAACAATGGAATTTCTTTCTAAAATTGAAAACGACAGCTACGACACTTTTAGATCTAGAGACGACAGTTTCACTATGCTACTTTTTGCAAAAGAGAACTAAAAACAATGCACAATACATAAAAACATTTATAGTTCTTTGCACTAAGGAGGCAGAATAATGCAAGAGAAGGGGTTTTCACAGAAGTACATTGACTACAGACAGCAATTCTTGAATAAGACTGAAAATAGTGATAAAAATCCACTGTCGGAGGGTAAAGTTAACCCTCCCTGACCATCGCACCTGTTACATAGTGAACTCAGTATGCAACGCACCTACTGCACTCGGGAAGTGCGATGCATACAGAATGCCTTGAAGGCAGGGTGTGATGGTAGCAGTGCCAGATTTTGAACGGGATTTCACTCACAGTTTGCAATCTAGTTTAGGTGTTTAAGCTGAATAAGGAAAGACCAGTGTATGTAAAACATAGGGGTGATCTAGGAGGTTACTAGAGCCACCACTCAGGGCAATTAGATTTGTTGCAGATCTATTGTTTAATTCATAAACAAAACATGGAGATAGACTGAAGCAATATTGATCTATTTTGCATTTGTATGACAAATGCAGTTCGAAGGTTAGCTGGCTTGACTTCAGGCTCCATTTGTATGTTTATAAAAGAAACAAGGATAGATAGGCTAACAAGTAATCTAGTCGCTCCCCAGGGAGTCACCATTTTTTATCTGGGAATAGTGTCCACTCGGATCCTGCTATTCCCACTAAGATGTGTGGCTATCTTAGAAACAAACAATCAAAGTATACTATTGTTCCCTTTTATGAAAATAGACGAGAGGAAGACCAAGAAGACCAACCTGAGTCTTGCGCTTGATTTCCTCTCCTTCTTGATAGAGCTTCACCGCTTCTTCTTTTCTGCCCAGCTTCAAAAGAACCTGTGGAATCACAGAAACATACTACTATGCAAGAAACAAGAATCTAAAGTCATAAATAATACAGGATCAGATGTGTATTAACCATATACATGCATATATAAAAAAGTACACAAGAATATGGAAGGAAACAAGAATAGCTTTATTCATATGAAAAGTAGCAAGAAGATTACAACCATGTGCTCTGACACAGCATCATCCTCCAGCTAAGAAGCCCTTCTTCACCTCAAGAAAAGCTAGATGATCCAACATTGTAAATGTACACCAGAATACCAACAACACTTCTCTATAAGATACAAAATTTCAGCCTCTTGATCTCTGTGATGAGGGATCCATATATAGATGATTACAGAGAGGTGAGTCATCTTCTGGGATCTTGATTAGTGTCTTCTCTCTGATAGTTCCTGCTTCCACTTGGAGAATGATGATCTTTTACTCATCCCTGGTCGATAATGGAGAGGCAAGTGTCAGAGGGGAAGCTTTTGGAAGATTCCATGATCTTCCACCTCGCATTTTTGTCCCTACCATTTTTCCATTCCTGACCATCGCACTATACAGAGGAGAAAATCAGTATGCATCGCACCTTATACAATGGGAAGGTGATATGCAACAAATCCTATGCATTGAGCTTTCAGTATGGTCCAGTTTTGACCATTTATGAGCAGTTTTTAGTGGAGAACTTCTGGGAGATGATGTAATCAGTTGACCTTGTTCCTTTAGGCAGTGAAGAAAAACTTTTAGGGACTTAGGAGCCCTCATATTATGGACATTTATGATTGGGGTTGAAGTGCCTAAAAATGTCTATAACACAGACCTACAGAAATAACTTGGCCTTGGGAAGAATTGAGTAGACACTAAAAGATATGCAGTGGAGAATTGTGCAAAGGAGTGAGATTCTTGGCTCCAGTGCCAAAGCGCCAGCCCCAGTAATATCCTCAGATGAGGATTGATGAAGTAGTCCAGTTCCAATCTGATAAAATTTTGATGAAATGCATTCACTTGTTTGATTTGTTTTATTTGAGCTCAGTAGTATAGACAGTCAAAACAATGTCGCTATATGGGTAGAAAAAAAACTTTTTAAATTTTGAACAGGTTTTAATGCAGATAGGTGGTTACCTAGTTTCCTTCGGGCAGGTAAGCCACTTGAAACAAATGGATGTCTATGATTTTGGAAAATTAATATAAATAGAAGAAGCACTGCCAAGATTACAAAAAAAAAAAAAAGAATTCAAAGATGTTGGTTTCTCTTTTCCTCACAGAATAAGAGAAAGAGCCAAGATACTACCACACAATGACCTGGTTATATGGGTAGTGGAGAATGTCAATATTGAAGACAGAAAATTCAAGAACTCAAAGATGGAGCTAATGGGATCATTTAAAGCTGAAGATTTGAAATAAGTGTATCATCTTCCCGAGCCTCAAGATATATATGATAAATCATTCCTGGCCAAATTCGCGAAGGAGAATGAAGAACCCTTCAAGATGATTCAGGGATGGAGAGTCCTAGAAAAAAAATTCAAATATGATTAGATTGGTATGTACCCCATAACTTCTTTCGCAAATCCCCATAACTATGCAGCCTCTATGTTATGTAGATTGTATGGGATGCCTAATAATACCAAGTTCTCTATAGAATGGGTCCCTTTATTCGATTCATGTGTCAATTCTCATATAATGAATTGGAATACTATCTTATCTAATAACCTATCTACTGGTATTTCTAAATATCATCAAAAGAGATCCACCTCCACAGAGAACCTTCCTTCATTTTATATGAGTTCCTATATCATTTACTCTATCTATTTATGTACTAAGTTTCCAATTATGGGTTGGAAATGGACGTTGCAAGAACCCTACCCCATCCATCTCAGTCAGAAACAAATATGGGAATCCCATTTTATACTCCTTTTTCACAAGATATGACATGGTGTTATTCTACCATTACATCAAATGATTTTAGATTAAAAGGCCCTGAGATTTTCTAAGGAAGCCGCTACAGACCTTCTCGTAGTAGGTAAGTACTTTGCTAAACAATTGTTCCAATATATAAAAGTTTAGGAAATTACAACAGAACCACATGTACTTCCTTTTTATGTCTCTAAATAAGCTGTTAGCCAGAGGAATAGCTCACCAAATTGTTGGAAAAGGCTTAAACAAGACTTTGAAAGATCGCAAAAAATCACTATGGCCACCCTTTCCCATCTGATGTGGTTCTTTTTCTTTGGCGAACTTCAACCATGCAAACAAAAAATTACTAAACATAGAGAGCCTCAAGCTGCATAATGTGCCAAAGAGGAAATTTGTCTGAGAGAAAGTAGCACAAAATGTTACTATGACACTAAAGGTCAAACCCTTTATCCATGAAGCTCATGAATTTGAAGATATTTTACAATCAGCTGAATCATTCAAACAAGCATTCAATTGGGTGAAGGTGAATTTGAATCTTGATGACTTCGATTAGGAATTTAGAAATCAGAGGCTTGAAACAAGCCCATTACATTTGTTAAGAATTGATGACAAACCTATGCCTCATGTAACTATTAACAACATAGGACCAAATTATCACACATAATCTTAGGTGAATGCAGCCTAGAACACAAAGAAGACACAAGAAACAAAGGCTACAGTGGAATGCAGCAGAAGGCTAGCTAAGAAATAGGTCAAAAGTGACCTAACTCATGAGATCGGCCCCAAAGGAAAAAGCAGGAATATTGAGCAAGAATGGGACCAGTTTGATAAAATACTCCAAGATACTGCCAAACCAATAGATGTCCAAGAAAACAAGAGATATCCTACTCCACAACAAACTCATAAGATTTCAGAGTTTGAGCCAATGAATGAGAAAGGGACAAGTTCACTAAATGCAGAAATCATTCCTACATTTCCAACATCTGAGATTATCCTAAAGGTTACAAGAATACCTCCTTTATATGTATTCTACAGCCCACTGCATAAGGTTGTAGTAAGAAGACAAAAGAAAAGAAGGAGAGTGGAAACACCTAAAATCTGACCAGGGAATGAACCAATGGATATAGTCTGGAGGGAATTCCTTCAAATCCAGCTAAACATTTAACTAGACTGTCACAATTTATAGGGGCATATGCTACTGTCGCCATGGATAAAGCCACTGAAGTATCTATTTTGTTAAGGGAAAGGGAATAAAGGATAGCACATCTTTAGTAACAGTTGGAAATCGAGAAAGCAAATGTAAAAAAGCAAGCTACAGAATAGATAGTCCAATTGCAGCAAACTATGGAAGTACTTAGGATAAGCCATGGAGTAGACATCTATGCAAAGAATATCCAAATCCAAGATTTTGAAGAGGCTATGGCCAAATATAAAGATATCCCCAGTGTTGATGATTTCATGAAAGAGGCATTGGAGCTAAACTCCATTCTATCAAAAAAGAAAAACCTATTCTCTCAAAAAATGTCCCATATAAACTCTTATTTGAATACCAATGATCAATTAACAGATAAGGAAATTGATCATAGAACTTAGTTTAATGACTTAAATACTAAGATCTCTGACTACATTGAATGGTAATAATCTGAAGAAGGAACAAGCGTCGATCTACCAGAGATTGAAGAAACACACAAAGACATATTATTCATAGTTTGGGATGTGTGGATGAAGCAGGAAGAATTGGCAGTAGCAAGCACACCAGGAGTGACAAAGAATATAATAAAAGCAGTCAAGCAAAATATGCACACTACCAAATTGATAAAAGAAGGTAATCCAAAGTCATTGCCAGATTTGAATGACTTGGATAAAAATTGGAAAACAAAGATGAAAATCCAAAGGGAAGCGATCACAAAATTATCAAAGACTGACTGGGAGGCATATTGGCAATTTCTTGTCAAACCTCACAGCCAAATTATGATGCTGAATTGTTCACTCAATTCAATGCAAAGGATGTTGTCACCTCTTACAGATGCCATCTTCACATAACTGGTCAAAATGCAACTTGGGGCACCTCCTCAAGTAAATCCAATGTCTGACATATGCGACCTCAAGGAAAAGTTGGCAAACAAAAAGACATCTTCATAGCCTCTGGTCATCAAATCACTTTTATTTTTAGATTTATTTGCTATTTAAGAGGAAGGATGTTTGTAACATCCTCATATATTTTGCATAATCTATTTTTGGAATTTAGTTAGATAGTATTTATACCATTCTCATGCATTTAGAGAAAGGTTCACGATTTTATCAAAAAAATTTGCAAGGAATGCACTTTTGTAAGTTTCTAAATGCCTTCATGAAATTATGGAACATGGTCATTACTTTTGAATATCAAACTACTTTCCTTTGTTTATGCACTACTGTGTGTTTAGAGAAAAATTTGATTGCAAAAAGGAGTTGACCTATGTCACTAGTCAAATGAGCAGAACCTCACACACATGGTACTTTTATCTTGTATGATCAGCTCTGTTTTATCATATTAGTGATAAAATTTTGTTTTCATGAATTATATATGAAGTATGTTTTTTCATGTTATGTGTTAGTTTCAGTACTATATGATCCTTAGCTGAAAGCATTTATTTTCATATATGACGATTAAATATATGTGATAGAATATACACATTTCTTTGACTAACTATTTAGTCAAATAAATCATCTTTACATGTTAACATCTCTGTTTAACACGTGAATGATATTTATTATCACATACCAAATGTGTAACTTTCTAGATCACATATCACACATAATGCCCAAGGTTTATATTAGATTAAGTTAGCTAGAAATTTGCATGTCAGAATATGTCATTTAGTTATCATTATTCTTATTTCAATCACTTGAAAACAACCCATTCTCATTTTCAAACCCATTTTGGGAAACGGGTCCCACCATCGCCAATTAGAGCCACCACATCAAATGGAAAAGGATTTTCCTTCAAGGTCTGAATCGGGTGGTTATCCCCCTTGTCTGAGAAATAGAATTTTAAGGCTTCAACATACCCTCATAGATATTACCTTTATATAACCTTCATTTCTCCTCCAATAGTTTTTCCATAGATATACATCTCAAGGATTCCTCTTCTAGGTGTAGTGACACTTCAGTCAAACGAAGAAACAATACAACCTTGTTACTTGTGCTCAACTCAAACCTGTTTTGATGAGAAGAAATGGTCAACTAAGACCTTTCCAATCTACATTTAGTAACGATAGTTTGGGACTCCCATAGTAACACCCAAAAAAATCTCAATCCTTATCATCGGTGTGTATTTATATTCCCTCAACCTTTTAGTGTGATAAAATTTTCTCTCAATTCTCATATGAACACAACTATTCCAAATTATGGTATGGGTTAATATTCATCTAGTTGTGGTAGATTATCATTTGCAGTAAGTTTTAGTGATTGTAATAATTCACTTTTCCCCTTAAGGTCAAACATCTGTCAAGTAGTGTATGTTGTTTCCCTTTATTACTGAAAATGTTAGTTTTTCTATTTCATTTTAGTGATCAACAATTGGGGACTTGTTGGTTTCCTCATATTCCATGATAGTTTACTATGTATTAATACTGTTCATTAAAAAAAATTGGCAAGTGATAAGTGAACAAAACTATCCACTCTGCTCTTTATAATTGTCATAATCATTTTTATTACAAATTTTGGGCTGACTCGTCTTTCACAATAGTTTCTATTTCCAACATTCACAAAGCAAAAAAAGCAACACCCCATGGCTTCAATTTTCTATCCACTGCATACTCCTTCCTGCATGGGTGTTTGTAGTGATTTAGAAACAAAGAAATGATTTATTTTTATGTATCCTTTACCATTTAATGGATTCAGTATGTTCTTATTATATTGTTATGCTCGAACTAAGTTAAATTCAGTAACTTAAGTATTTTTCGCAAGAAATTCTTATGGGTATAGCTATATCCATTAGTTTGAAAGGTGAACCTAGAAATTGATGGTGAGAAAAATATTACAGCAGTTGTATGGGTACTTTACCATTCTTAGTTTAGTCCATTCTTAGTTCAGTATTGAAGCCCATTAGGCCCAAGGGTTGAGTGTAAGCTTTGATGCTAGCTATCACAAACCCCTATATAATTTTTTATTTTTTTCGCTAGGGTTTTTATGCTTGACATTATCATGATTATCGTATTAATTTCGGTATCTAATTTATACTTAGTCACTCTTATGTGTTACTCGAGACTCTTATATTCTATCATCCTAAATTTCTCATCTTTGTACATTGATGATTTAAGTACATAGACTTATAACTTCAAGCATGGTACTCATACTTGTATGGTTCTCCCTCTTTAGTTTAATCATTAGTGTATAATGTATTCCTTTGTAACTATATGAAAAATCATATTTCATTTGGTGGTATTTAAATGACATGGCTCTTTCCTCTGGTTTCCTATAAATGCTAGTTTTCCTTAGCTAGCATTTTCGACAATTACTCCTTGGGATTCATGGCCCTTCCTCCTAGGTGAAATGTGCACTTATTAGCATTATTTCATTCATAAGGTTTCAATATAGGATTTGATGTTTCAACTTTAAATTAAAATAATCCTCGGTACTACCTCTCCTACCCAATCATAGCAATGAAGACATGGTAATGGAGGCACATATCTTAAATGAAAGGAATACATTTATGTTTTTTAGAAATAACATGTGAGTCTTATACCGCCATGTTCACACTACCCATGTGATATTCACATGTAATTTCAACCTCCTTCTAACCAAACAATGCAGATTTCCTTTTATACATTTAATGCTAGAGGCAAGAGTTGGTAACCTTAATACTCCATCTGTTGGTTGAATGATCATTTGGTATATTTACCGACTATCTGGTCCAACACCTATATTCTCGTATTATTCATGATCAAGACGCTCTTGGATTTAATTTAGGAGATATTTACTCATTTTTCACTGGACCTCCTACCTGTAAGAAGGCTTTTCGTATCAAGGTTTATAGGCCTGTGACCATCCATGGTGCTTCACCTAGGCTTCGAAGTCCAACTGCAACAACTTGTGGGGTTGCAACTTCCTTTACTAAGTATGCTAAAATTTACAAGGTAGGGTTTCTTTAGAAGTGAGGTAGTAGTTTATTTTTATTTTTATTTTTACCCTTCTCTCTACAAATATTGCATTATTTATGTTAATAGTCTGCCTTCTTAGTGTAGAGGCCTACACTTCCAAAATGGAACTAAGTCTAAGGATCTCATCCTGACAATTGAAGTTTGTCATGGTTTATCCCTTTTCTCTATATGTGAGTTTTATATTATCCCCATGTTTATAAATTTTCCCAGGAAAAGTCCATGACCACTTTTCCTTATTTTTCATTCTTTTGTAGGTTCAGTTCATAGAGAAGGGTTCCTTCTCAATCCACCTTCTTGCCCAGGTGACTATGTGCATGGCTATGCCACCATTAACTAATTTCCAAAATCAAAATGTTGTTTTGATTTCACTAATACAGGTGCCTATTCCTTTATACAAGTATGGGAGATTTCTTTTGGAGTGAAGCTTTCTTGAGAATATTGATCCTTTGTCGTGACTTAACAAGGGTTTATTTTGTTTTTACACTTTCCCAAGTATATTGTTCCCTTTGTTTCATTTTCAAGCTTCAAGAGGGCTTGATGGTCCTTCCGATCATGTGGTTTCACAATGCCCTGAACCTCTTCAACTATCAGTGCCTAAGTCGACACAATTCACATCTTGTTCTTTATTTCAATTTGTGGCTATGATGATAAAGGGTTGTATATCGTTACGAGGCCTTTTTGTCTTAATATGATTAACAGTCAGTCGACCGACCTGGAATTTCCTGGAAAGGCTATTTTTGAATCTATATCATATTTTATTAGTTTTGTGCAAAGACCATTTACAGTGCAATTCTAATTATGTAAAGAAGACCTTTACAGTTTTGGAACTATATGAAGCCTACCCTGTTAGGTCCCTATCATAATAGTATATTCCCACATTAGTATTTTCATTTTATCCCTTATTGTTATTTTTGTGCCCATTTTTTCCCCATATTGTTATTATTGTGCCCCATATAAGCCCACTATTGTTATTGTTGTGCCCTTACATTATTATTGTTATGTTGACTCTGATTATATTGTGACTCCTTAGATTCTTGTATATCCAAACGAGGTTTTTTCATTTGAATCATTAAAGAATTATTCATTTGTGTAAGGTAAAGGAGGTTTTCCCCTTGAAGAGGCTAATTTTGAAGTCATTTATCTTTCTTTTCTTCTATACTGTGAGTTGGTTGCATAACATTTGATTACTAGAGCTTTGGATTCTAAGGTTTCACTGCTTCAAACAGGACATTGTGGAATATTCACTATAACGGTTTTTCTATGAAGCTTCAAAAACTTAAAAACAAACACATTTAAGGAAAAATCATGATGAACTTCGTGCCCAAATTTCAAACCTTCTCATGCTATATTTTCAAAGATATGAGTTGAGGAAGTTAGGGTTTTTGAAGGCCTCAGAATTCCATCTCAAACAACTCACATTGGGATAATCATCATAACTTTGTTGTTGAGTATCAAATTTCAATTTTGTAAAAATTCAAAGAAATATGATGGAATATAGTTTGTTGGATATTTTTTTCATGGCTGAAGGGTTAAACAATGACATGTGTAACTTCGTACTAGTTCGCTCTACTGAACCATTCTATAATCAAGTCATCATGGGAGATTGGGCATACCTATTTCTTAGAGAATCTAATCATGATCGAACTTTTTGGGTTGGAAAGAAGACTCAAGGGCTACCACAGCACACAATTTCAGACCTTGGTGATTCGTAATTATAGAGATACA
This sequence comes from Pinus taeda, assembly GCA_000404065.3. NCBI lineage: Eukaryota > Viridiplantae > Streptophyta > Pinopsida > Pinales > Pinaceae > Pinus > Pinus taeda. The sequence continues at coordinate 17,241 of APFE031424910.1, forward strand.
TCAGATTCAATATAGAGATCCCACAAAGTGAAAAAAAGGTGTGTATTTCTTTTAAATTTGCATAAGTTTTGTTTAATAAAGTAGTTTGAAGTGAATCAAAGGAAGTATCATTATCATTAATTGATGACCTCAAGAAAGAAATGGAAAAACCTGGTAAGCAACCCAAAATCTCTACTATGACACATGAAGAAGAGGAAGAATTGCAACATAATATATAAAAATTATGAGACCACTTCCAACAATATTCTCTCTCACCAAAAGTAATTGAAGCTAAAATGGATGGTTTAAAGAATTACATGTAAGCTAATATGGATGGCATGGAAGTTAAGATAGATGGGATGGAATCTAATTTGGATGGCATGGAAACACAACTTAAAGGCAACATGGAATATTTGGAGATAAATCTAACAAATTTGTTACAAGAAATGTTTCTTAATGGAGAAAGGGTAGTAAAGGAAACTCATGATGAGAACAAAAGAAATGGTAATCATGATTTCATAGAATCTAACACTGGATTGAAGACACACCACGTTCCAAATATCGATATGAGGAAGTTTGATGGCAAGGATCTTGTAACATGGATACTACGGATGGAGCAATATTTCGCTCCCCATAATGTGCAAACCACACAAAAGGTACACATTGCAACTTTATATTTGGAACCTAATCAGTTTGTATGGTATCAATGGCTTTTCCTTAATAAAAAACTTGTCACCTGGTCAATTGTTACAAAGGAAATGATAGCACATTATGAGGATAGGAAGACCAACACTTGCTTTGGTCAATTGATGAATCTCAAACAAAACGGATCAATGGTGGAGCACATTGATGAATTCCAAAAATTGAATATAAGGGTAAATGATATTCCGGAGGAGAATAATATTGATGTGTTCATAGGGAATGTAAAGGATAACATCTAACATGAGGTTTTTCTTTGCGAATTTGATTCATTGGAGAAGACATTTAGGTTGGAAAAAAAATGGAAAGAACAATTATTACCACAAGGAAGCCTACCACTCACAATTATAAAGATGGAAGTGTTGCTGCACCTAGCCTTCCACAACCTACAAGGTTGAAACCACAATAATTGGAAGAAAAGAGAGCAAAAGGGCTTTGTTATAGTTGTGATAGAAAATACACTAAAGGTCATAAGTGTGCCGAGAATAAATTATTTTACATAGATTGTGAAGAGGAGGAAGAAAAGGAATAAGAAACATAAAAAAAAGGAATATACACCAGGAACCAACCCTAGAGAAAGAAGAAATGAATCCGACCATATCTTGTAATGCATTGACAGGAATCACAACTCCTCAAACTCTCAATATAGAACGACATATCACGAAGAAAATGGTAGTAGTGTTGATTGATTCGGGTAGTACCCATAATTTTATTCATTGTAAGGTAGCCAAGCAATTGAATTACTTCCTATATCTAGCACTAGAGTGTTAAGTAATGGTTGCTAATGGAGGAACCATATATTGCTCTAGGAAGTGCCATACTATCAATCTATCCATGGGAGCATACTTATTGAATAGTCCAATGCTTTCCATTCCAATGGGTGGTGCTGATGTTGTACTAGGAGTCAAATGGCTATAATCTTCGGGTACAATAACTTTTATTTTTCAAGAGCTCTTATTGAATTTTTTTTGGGAAGGAAAGGAAGTGGAACTAAGGGGTATCACATGGAAACTGGGAAATATAATCAGCTCTAAAAACATGACAAAGCATCTAAATAAAGAATAACACGATGTAATTGCAAAATTATGTTCACTAGAGGTTCCCACATCAAAATCATATATTTCTCCATATCTCCAAAAGTCATTCGATAATCATTCCAAGGTATTTGAGACTCCCAAAGGCCTACCACCTATTCATGATCACAACCATACTATTCATTTGATTCTAGAAAGTGTTCCTCCAAACATCAAGCCTTATAGATATCTCTATGCCCAAAAGAGTGAAACTGAACATATGGTTGCAGAAATGCTAGAGGCTGGTATAATTCAACCTAGTCAAAGTTCTTTCTCTACTCCAATACTATTGGTGCATAAGAAGGATGGATGATGGCGCATGTTTTTGGATTATAGGGAGCTCAACAAGCTCACTATTAAAGATAAATTTCCCATTCCTGTCATTGATGAATTATTGGATTAATTACATTGATCAATTTACTTCACCAAGTTGGATCTTTGTCTAGGATAGCATCAAATGAGAATGCAGATTGAAAAAATTCCAACAACAACATTTAGAACTCATGAGGGTCATTATGAATTCTCAGTCATGTCTTTTGGCCTTACCAATGTACCTTCTACATTTCAAGGTTTAATGAATTCCATTTTCAAACTCACCCTTAGAAAATTTGTGTTAGTATTTTTTGATGATATAATAGTCTACAACAAGTCTTGGAAGGATCATGTTCAACATATTGGTAGGTTGCTAAACCTATTGGAGGAGAAACAATTATATACAAAAACTTCCAAATGTTTCTTTTGATTACAGGAAGTGGAATATCTGGGTCATATTTTATCTCATGAAGGTATTAAGGTAGACCATAACAAAATTAAAGCCATTAAGGAATGAAAAATTCCCACATCAGTATAGCATCTATGAGGATTTCTCATGTTGATTATGCACAATCGTAATTTTGTTAAGAATTACGGGAGAATATCAGCACCTCTAACAACATTACTGAAGAAAGATGCATTTTCTTGGACTCCAGAAGCAACGAAGACCTTTGAACATCTTAAAGAGGCAATATGCCAAGCACTAGTGTTAGATATGCTAGACTTCACAAGAACCTTTATTGTGGATTGTGATGCCTCAAGAAATGGAATTGGTGTTGTTTTAGTGCAAGAAGGAAGACCCATTTCTTTTTAAAGTCATCCAATTGAAGTAAAGTATTCACACAAGGATATTTATGAGAAGGAGATGTTGGCAATACTACATGCACTTAAGAAATTGCGACCTTAACTAATGGGAAGACACTTCAAGGTAAAAACAGATCATGGTAGTCTTAAATACTTTTTATAACAAATATTATATTCAATAGAGCAACAAAAATGGGTCACTAAGGTGTTGGGTTATGACTTTGAAATCATCTACAAACAAGGGAAGCAAAATGTTGTTGCAGATGCACCCTCAAGAAAGGATGACGATGTGGAAGAATTTCTTTGTGCCATTTCTATTATCCAACTAGATTAGATAAATGAAGCAAGGGATGAATGGAATAATGACGAAGAAGTGTGGGCACTCATTCAAAAGTTGCAGAAAGATCCCAGTACATATGACATATTTAGCTAGAAAAATGATTCGTTATGGTACAAAGATTGCTTATACCTCTGTAAGAATTCCCAGCTAAAACAAAAGATTCTTTTGGAATCACACACCTCTCTATTAGGAGGGCACTCAAGATTTTTAAAAATATACCACAGGTTTAAGAAGGATATTTTTTTGGATGGCCTTAAATACGATATTCAAAAAATTGTGGCCAAATGTTTGGTTTTCCAACAAAATAAAGTTGAGACAATTAAGACCCTGGGTCTGTTACGACCTTTATCCATTCCATGTCAAACTTGGGAGGAGGTTTCAATGGATTTTATCACAAGTTTACCAAAGTCCGAAGGAAAGAGTGTCATCATGGTGGTATTTGATAGACTTACTAAGTATGCACACTTTTTTGCATTATCTCATCCATTTAAATCTAGTACAGTTGCTACTGCATTTATGAAAACAATACAAAAGCGACGTGGAAACCCAAAGATTATTGTAAGTGATAGAGATCCCATTTTTAGTGGGAATTTTTGGACTAAATTATTTTCTTGCTTGGCTACTGGATTAGCTCATAGCTCATCTTATCATCCTAAATCTCATGGGAAAACTAAGATAATGAACAAATGTTTGGAAGGATATCTTCACTGCTTTGTATCTGGTAAACAGACACAATCGGACAAGTGGTTGCCTCTACTTGAATGGTGGTATAACACTTCCTTCCATATTGTAGCAAAAATGACCCCATTTATCACACTTTATGGATATCATTCACCATCCATCACATCATCTTTAAGAGAAAATTCTAAGGTCCAAGCAGTAGAATATTACATCGAGCATCAACAACAAGTTCTTCAACTCTTAAAGGATAACCTCACATTGGCACACAATAGAATGAAAAAATAGGTAGATCAACATCACAGTGCATGATTTTTTTATGTAGGTGACTTGGTATTTCTATGACTACAACCATACAAACAAATGTCCCTCAACCAAGATAAGAAGGATAATAAATTATCACCAAATTATTGTGGTTCGTACAAGGTGTTGTAAAATATTGGTACTATGGCATAAAATTGGAGCTTCCTGCATCTTGTTGAGTGCACCCATTTTTCCATGTTTCATGCTTAAAAAAGGTTATAGGTGACAAGCTTCCAGCTCAAACAATATTGCTAGAATTTGGTGAGGAAGGAAAAATCATATAGGAACATTGTTGTAATATAATCCTAACATCTACATTTATTTTTTAGCCTAAGTATCCTTGACTTAGCCACATGCACTAAAAATCATGTTCACACTTGGTTTTTGGTCAACTATCATGGTGGACCAACTTTCCCTTGTTTTTTGCCTTTAAAGGCTAAATATTATGGAAATATTGGTCCAAACACTTTCCTAAACCAATTAGACATCTAACTGCATGTTCACACCTAACCACACTTCATCCACTTGAGTTATTTGAGGATCGGCACCCCACATGAAGATTCCCCCTTAAATCAAGGGATTTGGTCCCCCAGACCATTTTAGCATGTTTTAAAGTTCCTTCCTTAGGAAATACACCGCTCCTCATGCTTTCCTCATGGTGGATAGTTGGAATAGGTCTTCTTGAGTCATTATTGGTATTTTAGGCTTCCCTTTAGCTTTTCTTAGCCTTTTTTAGTTTTTTACTAGTTTTTTTTCCTAGTTTTCTAGCTTTGACAATTTCTATATAACCACCTCCCTTTCAGATTAGAGGTTTAGCTGCTCATATATTACTATTGTTCATTAATTTAACACATTGATTTTATGGAGAAAATTATTTCTCTCCTCTCTTGAATATCAATAAATTATTCATGTTTAATTTAACTAGAAGTCTAGATCTATTGGAGTTTCTACAGGAATTCTATGTGATATCAGAGCTAGTTTGAATCTAGTGGATTGCACATGGTTTTATTTGTAGGTATATATCATTAGGAGGCACATAAAGTAGCAATGTATCATCTCTCAGCCCAAAAACTCGTTCTAAATCCTTTCAATTACATTGAATGGAAGATAGAGATCGGTCTGCTCCTACAATGCAAAGGGATTTACAGGCTAACAATGGGAACAACGACTGAACCGACCTCTGTAGCAAAAAAGATAAAGTATTTCAATAAATTTGATGAAGTAATTGCGTTGATATTCCTATCAATTTCCAGATAACGCTTCTTTCATGTCAGTGGAGCCACTACTCCCGATGCGGTCTGGACCATATTGGAAGGACTATTCGGTGAGGAGGATGAAATGAGAGGGCATCCCGTAGAGAATGAACTCATATACCTCTGTCCAACTCATTTCAAAAACCTGCAAGAATACTTCACCAAGTTTAAATCCCTCCTCATTGGACTTGATGCATGTGGAGTCAAGAAAGAGGAAGATCAACTCATCCTTTTGATTCTCTCGAAATTAGGCCTTGAATATTATGTACTTGTATCATATTTTCAAGCATCTAAATTGTCTTAGGAAAAATGGAAAATGCCTCCATTAAATGAATTCATTTTAGCATTGACTGAAGAGAAAGCTAATTTAGTCCAAATGGGTGCCATCAAGTGTTCAAATAACCAAGCACTCGCGACTACTGATTCTCCAAAGAGCAATGGAGGAGATAAGCAAAAAGGGAAGGTTAATTTAAGGAATCGAAGAAGGAGAGACCCATACAATATTCAGAAAGCTCTTCTTTGCCTAAGGGTAAGAAGAAGAAGGAAAGAACAATTTACAACTACTATTCCAAATGTTTTCATCCCGAAGAAAATTGCATGAGGAAAACAATTGATGAGATGGCTAAGCAATTGCAGCAGCATAATCTCACTGTGCCCGAGAATGCAAAGAAGAAGGATGATAATAGAACGGGAGATGGGAGAGGGAGAGCATGAGATGGTCATGCTTTAATGGATATCACATCTACTCCATCAGCTTGGATCCTCGGTTGAGGTGCATCGAACCATATGGCTGCATCAAAAGATGAATTTTCCTCCATCGAAGAAAGCACCAAATCCCCAATTTACTTGGGAGATGCCACACCCACAAAGATGTGTGGAGAAGGAATTGTAGACCTTGAAGGGGGCTGCCTAAAAAATGTGCTTCATGTTCCCTCGCTATATGCAAATATTCTCTCAATATATCAGATCACTCATTTTGTCTCTGGAAGGAAGGTGGATTTCACTCCATACTCTCCAGTGACTATCGACATCTCCACAGGCTCACAACTTGCACGTGGAATTGCAAATCACGGTTCTTGTTTGTATTTCTTCTCTGACTTTGTTCCCAAATCTAATAGCACTGTATTTATTTCACAATCTAATGATATCAGTAGGTTATGTCATGAAATATTTGGCCATCTAAACTATAATTACTTGCATCAACTCAGCAAGGAAAACATGGTAGAAGGATTGCTCACTATTAAATTCACAAGCAGTGTATCTCAAGGATGGATTCTTGGCAAGCATCTGAAGCAAAATTTTGAAAAAGGGAAGGCACAGAGAGCTTCTTCACCTCTTGGGCTGATTCACAGTGACATCATGAGACCATTCCCATAGCCTTCAATCAGTAAGGCTCGATATGTACTCACTTTCATAGATGATTTCTCTCGCTTTTCTTGGGTATTTTTTCAGAAATTAAAATTGGAAGTATTTGAATGCCTTATAGAATTGAAAGCACTTGTTGAGAATTATTATGGGTGTAAGGTTAAGATACTCTATATTGATAATGAAGGGGAGTATGTCAATAAATATATGCAACAACTTTTTATTGATGCAGGTATACAACTACAACACAGAATGCCATATACACCACAATAGAATGGTTTCGCGGAGAGGAAAACCCAGTCATTAAAAGAGATGGCCAATTGTATGCTATAGTCCAAACAATTAGCTCCTCAGCTATGGGTTGAAGCTATTAATTGTGTAGCATACATTTAGAACCACATTCCCCACAAAGCACTCAAAGGCACCACTCAATTTGAATGTTGTACCGGTAAGAAACCGAAAGTGTCACACTTTCACATATTTGGTTCACGGGAATGGGCTCACATTCCAATAGATAAGAGGAAGGATTTGGAGCCTCAAGGTGTTGAATGTATATTTATTGGATATCCTGACAATGTCAAAGGATATAGATTTTTGTATTCTCACACTGAAAAGTTCCTTGTAGATCGAAGTGTGAAGTTTGAAGAAGAATCACTGCATGATTTTTCAGCAGATCTTGCTGAGGAACCACTTGTTGTCACTGATGAGGAGGATTCCGAATCTTCTTTGAGCACTTCAGAGAAGCCATCAGAGAAGCCTCTTGGGTATGATTCAGAGGATTAGGAGCAGGAAATGGCTACTCCAACTCAACTGCCAACTTGGGCAGAAAAAATCCTGCAAGATGCGGGTGAACTAGTCAATGATCCTGCAGATGCGAGAAGGACTAGATCACATTTTTTTTGGGGCTCCTCAAGCCTTGGCTACCACCGAACCATTGCTTCCCATACATTGCTATATGACACTTGGTTCAGATCCACAGTCACACTCTGAGGCTGTTGGAAACTCGCTTTGGAAGGCTGCCATGGATGAAGAGTACTCTGCTCTCATGGAAAACAACACATGGGACTTGGTTCCACTTCCAAAAGGAAGAAAGCTTGTTCGATGCAGATGGATCTATTGAAAAAAGATTTTTATAGATGGTGATATAAGCAAGTACAAAGCTTGACTTATCTGCGACTGAGTCATATCACTGCAGTACTGCCCCACTGAGTAGCAAGTTGCAAACATCTTCATCAAGTCTTTCACTAAAAAGAAATTTTCAGAACTGAGAGCTTGGAGTGGTGGAGATAGTTGAGTAGGCCCTTCTAGCCACTTAGCCCCTTTTTCTTCTTTTTTTTTTTTGGG
>APFE031424910.1:26027-38864 GCA_000404065.3 Pinus taeda
GGGGGGGGGGGGGGGGGGGGGAGTTCCCACGATGTTTTCCCTCTTTCTTCATTTTATGAGGATCTTTTATTTATTGTACCTGAGTACCTAACATGGCATCTTGGATGGGACTTAGTTTAGATAAGTGAGTTAGGATGAAGGGGAGGTGTTGGAATATAATCCTAACATCTAAATTTATCTTTTAGCCTAAGTATCCTTGACTTAGCCACATGCACTAAAAATAATGCTCACACTTGGTTTTTGGTAAACTAGCTCAATGGACCAACTTTCCCTTTCTTTTTGCCTTTAAAGGGTTAATATTATGGAAATATTGGTCCAACCACTTTCCTAAACCATTTAGACATCTAAATGCATGTTCACACCTAACCACACCTCATCCAGTTGAGTTATTTGAGGATTGGCACCCTACATCAAGAGTCCCCCTTAAATAAAGTGATTTGGTCCCCCATACCATTTTAGCACGTTATAAAGATGTCTTCCTTAGGAAATACACCCCTCCTCATGCTTTCCTTGTGGCTGATAGTTGGCATAGGTTGTCTTCAATCATTGTTGCTATTTTAGGCCTCCCTTTAGCTTTTCTTAGCCTTTTCTAGTTTTTTACTAGTTTTTTCCGAGTTTTCTAGATTCGGCAATTTCTATATAACAACCTCCCTTTGGGATTAGAGTTTTAGTTGCTCATGCATTAATATTTTTCATTAATTTAGTACAATTATTTTATTGAGAAAATTCTTTCTCTCCTCCCTTGAATATTAGCAAATTATTCGTGTTTAATTTAACTAGAATTCTATATCAATTGGAGTTTCTGTAGGAATTCTACAAATGTGAAGCACTCACATGATAAATAACTTGATAGCTACAAAATTGATCAATTTCAGAGTATCTCATCAAGTGGAAAAACTTTCCCACTGAATATTCCACATGGGAGGATGAGAGTTTTATACAGAAGCATCAAAACTACTCGAGCATTGAGGACAACACTTTTTTGAAGGAGAGAGGCATATTAGGTCCTTATAATACTAGTGTATTCCCACATTATTATTGTCATTATATCCCTTATTTTTATTGTTGTACCCATGTTTTCCCCATATTATTATTATTGTACCCCATAAAAGCCCACTATTGTTATTATTGTGCCCTCGCATTATTATTTTTATGTTGGCTCTGATTATATTGTGACCCCTTAGACTCCTATATGTAGAAAGGAGCTTTTTTCATTTGAATCATCAAATAATTATTCATTTGTGTAATTTAAGGGATGTTTCTCCCTCTAAGAAGCTAATTTTGAAGTCGCTGATCTATCTTTTGTTCTATTTTGTGAGCTAGTTGCATAACATACTCATTCCAAGTTGAATTTCTATAGAGGATGACCCATCTATTCCTTTTGGGATTATATAAGAAATACCCATTTCACATTCCTCTTTGTCCACTGTGTAAAATGAGAAAATTATTTGAATGGAAAGGAAATTGACATTATTTTGATGTTCTACCCATTTTAGGAATATATCTATGTTATTGATAACAATATCTTACTTGTAAGATTCTTATAATATTATTCCAATTCGTTAAGATGAAAATGGGCAGCTTAAATTTTTGTTTGAAAAAATTGTTCTTTATTACGATTCCATTTGAGCCCGGAGGGACTGCATGAGGTTGCTAGCTCTACTGGGTATTTCCCGGTGTCTAAGACTCGATGTTAGTTAGTTCCAAACCTGCAAATTGATGTTTTGTGTTATATTGTTGTCTTATTAATTTATACAATTTATAATAATTAATTATTTTTTCTCTTATGCGTTTTCTGAATTCTGTATCTATCTTTCCACCCATCTCTCTGACCTTAATCAACCTACTATAAAACACAATTTTTTCCTCTGGCACAAGATGCATTGTGCTAGAAATTTAACCACAATATAATATTATTCCAAACACATTCATTTTAGTATAATACATAATAATTCTAATTTTTATAAAGCTTCGAAGGGTTGATACGTTGACTTACTCTGTTGGTACGAGGAGTATATGAATTTCCTGATTATAGTCCCATCACCCTCAAAGGTTAATATCCACTTATGGGTTTCTACTATTCCATTAGTATCCTTCTTACTATCTTTGACACACTATCGAAATAGTTACTACCTATTTACACATTCACTTAGTACTATTATAACTTCAAATGTAATTCGTATTCTTCGGAAGCCTTTCAAAAAGAACTAATTTCTTATTATAATCACCATTCAAAGCTTCCCAACCCTTTTTCCCTATAGTTATCTAAACTAGGCATGTGATTCGCATGTGCATCCCAATGGTCACTTAGTTAATTCATCGTCACAACTCCACAGGGGTGGCATACTTGGCAACTATCTCCAGGAATTTGATAAAGTATACCTAGTACCTTATCCCCTTATGCTTTAATCATGAATCAATTTATAAAATTGTACTCAATCCCATAACCCAACTCCTACTATTTGCATATTTTTATTCTTTCGATTAGAATTTTGAATGCATGATTCCATGGTTTATATCACTATTTGTCCTACATAACTTAATAAGGAAAAAATAATATGTTTTATTTGGATTCACAATTCACAGTAACTAAATCAATCATACTTGGATTAACAGACATACATCTACTAGAAAGGAACCATACCTAGTACACTATAAGGAATATAAATTTGACTCCTTGGCAAGGTCAACTCTACTTATTTCCAGTACAAATTATCCTTGCTATTTTGGTTTGCAAATAACCCATTATAAAAATTAATAACTAGTAGTACACTTAACTCTTCCTTCCAGTAGACATAGTTACTGAACCACTGGTTTCAATGTAACAATTCCATGCTTTCATAAAGATAACTTATAGCATAGTTTTTAAGATTCTAAAACTTGCATGCAAACAATTTTAGCAAAAGAAATAAAAATAATTACTATTTTGCATCACACTAGAAGTACTTGGAGTTCTCACACTTGTTTTCCACCCAACCAATAACTTCTCCTTCCAGTTCATTGTTGAGCTAAGAAGCACTTGCTCTTAAGGCCATCAACAACCCCCTTGTTGATCCCTTTCATAGGTATTTAATATCTTTCTTTCATGATAAGTATTCCTTTAGCAGCATCCCACTTTTTTGGGTTTCCTTATAATATTTCCTAGGATTTTCCATAAAATCCTTCCTTTTTCACCCCTAGGATTTTATGTTTTTCCAAGCTTAGTATCTTTTTCTAGTTAAGAAACTTAATGGATCTTTCTCTCCCATCCATTAAGCTTACCTACAATTTTATCTAGAATATTATCATGAAAGAATTATGAAATCTCGTTTACCAATGGGATTTTATTTGTTGTCTTTGGAAAGAGTTATCATGTATAGGTGTGTCATTTCCAGGTACATACATCACATTTTTTTATTTTTTTATTCCTTAATAAATGTTCACTTACATAATTATTCTAGTATTTTTCCATCGATTTTCCACTGTTCTTTCTAACCTAATTCATTTTATCATTTTCGCCTTTTTAGGGGTTATAATTTCATAATAAAAGAAATCAATTTTAGATTGTCTAAGGGTTGAGATAATTAGTCTCAAAATTTTAAAAACTAGTTTTAAATAATATTCTGTGGTTGGGATCTTACTACTACCTAATTTGAATTGATTGCAACCACATTTAAAAGTGGAATATTGTCCAATTAATTGAAACATATCCCAAAGTATTATTCTCAATTTATTAACCCTAATGTGTTGGAGATTCTTAGACTTAAAATGCTACCAAACATCATTGGAAATATAGCATGTAAAGTTCTTACTACTACCTTCAACATTCGTGATCCCAAACACCCAAGATAGTAATATCCCCATCAACAAAAATCTTACATATACCACAATTAGTTGTGATCAAAATGACAACAAAGAGTGTCACCCTACTCTTGCAAAAAAAAAATTACTACCACCTTATAGTCTTCAATGTTTGAGAGCATACAATGCATTGTGTTGTCCTAAAAATTATTACCAAAAGAGTGATATAAGAATCAATGAATATTGATCATAAGTATTTTTCTTAACCAAGTACATAATGCAAAATAAAAAATACTATGATAATAATATGGTAAAATAGCATAGAATTTCATCATGAAATGATCAACATCAACAATGGGCATAAAACCTCTATTATAATGCATATCATTGTAACATTTCCAAATATTTAATTATTAACTTTATCTCTTCACATATAAGAGCTGATTTTTCCTCAAATATGAAAAAAAAGATAAAATTAATTAAGATGAATTTCACACTTCAAGAAAATAAAATAAAATTATAGGAATTTAGGACACCACTCACAAACAGATCACAGATGAATATACCAGTATTCTTGACATGGTTAAAACCCTCAAAGAGGGAAACAACCCATAACCTGACCCGACACAGCCACTTCAGGCAATTTATTAATAAAATAAAGAAAATTTACATAAGCTTCTCTCATGAACAGTCACCCTACAAATGACCATCTGTGCTCTTTAAATAGAGATCATGGACCAATTGAGTGTTAATCCATGGATCAAGTGTCAGTAATAGTGAGGATAGAATGAACTGTCGAATCACTTCATGTCTCGAACATATCGTGACCATCGGATTGCAAGTTACAAATGTACATAATAAGGAAACACACTTTACCTAACTCTACACTAGACCAAGTTATACTTTATTTCCTATGTGTCGGAATATCCTAACATCCCCCCTTAAGAACAAATTGGGATAGGATTGAAGGATGTACAAAAATGACACAACAGGAGAAGGAAGGAGGCGTTAGAGCCTATCCCCCCTTAGTGACAGCTTCATGAACTCCAACCATCAATCAAATTTTAGTGAACTTTGCCTCTATGAGAGCCTTTGTAAAGATATCTGCAACTTGATTATCAGTTGAATAATATTGCACTTCAAGAACATGGTCATGAATGAGATTTCAGATGAAGTGCATGTCTAGTACAATGTGTTTGTTGCACTGATGTTGGATTGGATCTTTGCATAGTTGAATGGCACTTTTATTATCACACTAAAGTTTAGTCGCATGTTGTTGCTGAAAACCAAACTCTGACGGGATCTGACAAAGCCACAATGCTTCCTTACGAGATCCTACAGTGCCATGATACTCTGCTTCTGCTAAAGAAATAGAAATGGCACCTTGTTTCTTGCAAGCCCATGTAATAGTTCCAGAACCAAGAGCGAAGGCATAACCTGTAGTAGACTTCTGATCATCAAGGTCACCAGCCCAATCGGAATTAGTGAAACCAACCAATAGAGGAGATTGTTTTGCACTGTAATGAATCCCAAACTGAACTATACCTTAAACATAATGAAGTATTCTTTTATCCATTTTCCAATTACTTTCCTGTGGGTTTTTCATAAATCGAGAAATAAGGCCAACAACAAAGGAAAAGTCAGGATGGCTATGGGTTAGATATAAAAGTTTTCCTACAAGTTGACGGTATAAGGTAGCATCAACTTTAGGGGAAGTACAAGTGATTAAAAGTTTGGCTCTAGACTGAAAGGCAGAAGGGGTTGGCTTATAGTCTTCCATGTGAAAGTGGTGTAGAATATCACAGGCATACTTGGACTGGGAAAGGGAAATACCTTCCTTGGATTACAAGAATTAAAGAGCAAGAAAATAATGCAAGTGTCCTAAGTTTGTCATTTCAAACATCTTTTTAAGATTGGACTTTACATGGTTTATAAGGTTGGGATCACTGCCAGTAAGGATAAGATCATCAACATAAATAACATGAATGATAAGGGACTTACTCACTTTCTTCGTATAGATAGTATTGTCACAATGACACCTAGAAAAGCCAATATCTAAAAGAAAGCTATCTATTTTGGCATACCAAGCCCGAGGGGCTTTCTTGAGACCATAAAGGGATTTCTTAATCTGACATAAAGGCTGGAGTCTGATTCTATAAAGCCATTAGGTTGTTTTCCATATAGATTTCTTCATGTAAGTCCCCATGAAAGAAGGCAGATTTAACATCCATCTGATGGACTTCCCATTTGAAAGAGGCAACAAGGGAAATAACAAGGTGGATAGAGTTCATTTTGGAAATAGGGGAGAAATTTTTAGTATAATCAATGCCTTAAACTTGTGAAAAAACCTTAGCAACAAAATGGGCTTTATGTTTATCAACTTTTGCAACTGGTCCATACTTGGTTTTGTAAACCCATTTGCATTTAACAAGTTTTTGTCCCCTTGGAAGAGGAACAATATCCCATGTATCATTTACCAATAATGAACGATATTCTTCATTCATAGTTGCATCTCAATATAAATGGCCCGAAGATTCTGAAAAGGTGTCAGGATCATAATTCGCTGAAGCTTGAGCTAGTAAAGAAGAGGCTCTATCGAACTGAGAAGATGTACGTCGCTAATCTGTAGGATCGCTTGTGAGAGCACCTGCTACATCCCGTGTAGCACAGACCCATTTTGTATGTTGAGGAGCTAAAGGAGGATCCTAAGAAGGTGGGGGAGGATTGACATCCTCACTGTCATCATCTGAAGAAGAAATATTTTCAGAAGTAGAAGGGATAGAGAGAGGTGGCACATCTGCTGAACTGGGCTCATAGGCTGATATATTTTAGAAAGCGTTGCATTTCTTCTAAGGATAATATTTTTGGACTTAAGTGTAATACGTTTATATCCTTTGACATCTTCAGAATATCCAACAAAAATACATTTTTCACTCTTATGTTTTAAAGCTTTATGTTTCTCATCTAGAACATGCGCTCATGCTTCACTTCCAAAAACACGAAAGTGACTTACATCTAGTTTAATTGAGCTCCATTCTCCTTCTAGAGTGATATTCTTTGAAACCTTAGTAGGAGTGCAATTTAATATTTAGTTTGCACAGTTAATTGCTTCTGCCCAAAAATTAACACTAAGTTCATTAGATTGAAGCATACAATTAGCCATTTCCTTTAAGATGTGATTCTTTCTTTCAGCTACACCATTTTGTTGTGGAGTATAGGGAAGAGTATGTTGCATTTGAATTCCATTCTCAATGAAAAAGTTGATGAATTTGTTGTTAACATATTCTCCACAATTATCAGATCTTAGCTTAAGAATTTGATGTCCATATTGTTTTTCAACAAAGGCGTTAAAGGTGAAGAACATGTTAAATACTTCACTCTTGCGTTTTAAGAGGTATACCCAAGTGCGTCTGGACAAACCATCACTGAAAGTTAATAAATACTTGTAGACAGAGAATGAAACAATTGGAAGTGGACCACATAAATCAATATGCACAAGATGTAAAGGGGTTGAGGTGTGCCAAGAGGCACATTTTTCAAAACTATCTCGATGATGTTTTCTGAGTACACATTTGGAACAAACACCATCTCTGCAAAATACCATAGGAAGACCTATCACCATATTTTCTTTACATATATTTTGAAGGGAGTGATAGTTTAAGTAACCAAATCACTCATGCCAAAGTTTGCTCACTTCATCATTATGAGCAACAAATACCAAGGGAAGAGTTGATGACCCAAAGTTAAACTTATACAACCTTGTAAATTCATGAGCAATGCCAATAGCTAAAATTTGCTTCGGATCTCTTAGGTCCTTAATTACAATATCATGAGGTGAAAATTCAATGGTTTTAACTTCACATGAATGAGTTATCTAATAGACAGATATAAGGCTGCAGGATAAGGTTGGAACACATAATACATCATTAAATTGACCATTGTCTAAATGAACAATTCTAATCCCTACAACACTAAGAGATCTATCATCACCAACATATATATTTTTGGTGTTACGATCACTTAAAGAGGAAAACATGGCTTTGTTTTTGTCCATGTGATAAGAAGCTCCAAAATCAATGAGCCACTCATGAGAATGAGAAGAATAAGACTCATTTAATGCATAACCAGGCCGAGATGCTTGACAACGACATGCAAAAAGTGTTATTCCTAAAGATGAAGTTGAAGTTGAAGAGTGATCCAAATGAATGTTATGCTTCTTCATTATTACTTTCAAGGCTTCCATCTTATTAAAGAATTTGAATTCTAAGTGGCTCGGTAATGTCTATCAGTGTTCTTCACTTTATTTTTACTTTCCTTATCATTTTGTTGAAATGATTTTTCATTTTGGGACAAAAATTGTTTAGGACCCTTGTTTGTTTTACGACCATTCTTTTTAGGATATTTCTCCTTAGGATTCTTTGAATTTGGTTGTTGTTGGGCAGCTAAGGCTTTTTTAGAAGAGTCTCCAAGATCAAGAAGACCTAGATGTAAGAGCGTTTGTTGTTCTCTTATTAAAGAATCACAAAAGGCATCAAAAGAAGGGGATTTGTAGTCTTGTCCTTGAGAAATAAATACTTCTCTAGTAGAATGGTAGGTGCAAACAAACACAGAGTAGACTGGTCCCAACTTAGAAAGAATGGAATAGATAAGTCTATCATCTTCTTTCTTAACCTTAAAACCTTCCAAGAGAAATCTAAGGGTCTTGAAGTTGAACAAAAAATCTTCAATGTAAGAAAAATTATCTAGGTCCAACGTAAGCAACTCATTTTCGAGTTGATGCGCTCTAATTTCATTTTTAATTCCAAAAAAAATAATGTGTTGTTTCATTGCTTCATTAGGGGTATCAAGTTCTGCAATACAAAATCTAAGGTCTGGAGAAATAAACATCCCTATCAACCCACGTGCTTGATCTTGGCTTGAGGCTATTCTGTAAATACCTTTACTTCTAAGTAAATCGACAATGTAGGACCACCATTGGAAGTAGTTGGTGTTGTCAAGAATAACTTGGCGTGGACTTTCCATTTTAATAAAAATTGAAGCTATAGATGATGAAACTAAATATTCCAATGGAAATATCTCAAAAAATTAGGTTAATTAAAAAACGGCTCCTAAAACGACTTCTGGATGAAGAAGTTATGGCTTTTTAAAGAAAAATTGTTTAAGATGCCGATGAAGTGCGTGAAGGTGAAAAAGTGAATGATAATGTTATATTAAAAAAAAACCACCCCCTTTCCAAACTTAATATAATTAGATTATTTAAAAAAGATTTTATGTGACCTAGTTTTATAAATAAGTGAAAGTCGTTTTTACAATGGTACTTTATGAGCTACTCAGTAAATTGTAACTTAAATAAAAGACAAATAGGCTTTAGAAGTAAGTGACTCATTTTTATAATTGGTGAGAACAATTTTACATAAAGTAACTTTAAAACATAAGTTACATGTGCTTTTTGAAAAAGTAACTCAACAAAATTAAAGACTTGAACCAAAGACCTCTATTCTCATAAAACAACTTTGGACCAAGTGAGCTAGTTTAAACATTAGTAATTTTTGGAAAAGAGGAAAGTGGCGATTTTTTGTTTTAGTCACTAAAGCTTTGGGGTGTGTGCTTACTTGAAAAAACTCTCTTTGCCTACAAAACAAAAAACTACACAACCCAACATGAACATGCAAAAAAACCAAACCTTATGGCTTAAAGTTAGCTTTCACTGGAAACTATATATTTTCTTCAATGTTTCTGATTTTCTAAGATCACACTAAGGCACGACGGAAAAAGGAATACGCATAAGAAAAAATTATTCCTTTCTATTTTTGATTTGCCTAGATCACACAAAGTTGTAGGGCAAAGAACATACGTTGAAATAAAAGGTATACATCTGGGAATAAAAAATAGAGAGCTAAATAAACTGAAATAAACAGAGAGATGAATAACTAGAACTGTAAAAAAACTTTGTATACTCCAAATCTGAAAAATGATGTAGCTAGGGCTACTAGAAATCTTTTAACGTGAAATGAAAGGGGTTCCTCACTAGAATAGATGCTCCTAACACAATAGAGCAATCATCTCAGCCTGAACCTAGTAAAAAATAGTGGATCAGGAAACGACAATCGGATGCAGTTATATTGGCCTTAGATTTGGATCACCGATGGATCCGACCCTCAAATAGCTCTGATACCATGTAGGAATTTATAGGGTAAGTTCCCCAGATAGAAAACCAAATGACACCATTCACAAACAGATCATAGATCAATACTCAATATTCTTGACATGATTAAAACCCTCAAAAAGGAAAATAGTCCACGGCCTGAAACAACACGACCACTTCAGGTAATTTATTAATAAAAGAAAGAGAATTTACATAAGATTATCCCATGAACATTCACCCTACAAATGACTCTCCATGCTCTTTAAATAGAGATCATGGATCAATAAAGTGTTAAACCACAGATCAAGTGTGCGTAATACCGAAGAGAGAATGAACCATCAGATCACTTCATGTCTAGAACATATCGTGATCGTTGAATTATAAGTTATAAATATACATAGTAAAGAAACACACTTAATTATTTCCTATGTATCGAAATATCCTAACAAAAATTAAGTCTCTTTTCCTTTTAAATGTTAACTTTAATATCATTTTGAAACATTTTTTTTCCATTTCAAAAGCTTCCTAGTTGCTAAACTGAAACATCCTTGCTCTTAATTGCATTTCCCATTTTTCACCCAATTGTGAGCTTATAATAAGTTGATTCCTTTTTCCTTTTAAATGTTAACTATAATATCATTTTCACACGCTTTGTTTCCATTTCAAAAACTTCCTGATTGCTAAACTTAAACATCCTTGCTCTTAATTACAATTTCCCATTCTTCACCCAATTGTTAGCTTATAATAAGTTGATTCCTCGAAGATACTAAGACAATGGTAACACCGACCACAAAAAATCTATATGTAAAACACATCCTAACATGAATTTTGTCAACAACAAAACATGCACATAAACCAAATTGTAATAAGGCGTCAAACAATGCATCCAAACTTATGATAGAGTTTCACAGATGTTCATGGAGAGATCATATTAATTAATCATCAATGGTAAAGGTGACATACCCATCGTCACGTTTTCGAGTGCTTCATGCAATATTATTATAAATATTCAAAGTATAAAACACGAATATACAGGTTCAGAAATAATTTTTTCATGCATTATAGAGAGAAAATCGTCCTAGCATGCCAATATTCTAATTACATGCAACATAAGAATTCTCATGAGCCATAGGGATATTGGGATACATGTATGATCATAATAATGAGCCCAGGAAAGTTAGTTGTAGGTGCACATCTCGGTGTATGGATTTAACGATTCAATGCCTTTTACACTTCCATCTGAATTTTAATTTTGATCGAATCTTTTTCTCGAGCATAATCAAAAAAATTGTCTGCATAACTATATGATCTGAAGCAAAATGGAAAGATAGTTCTCTCTAACTAGGAAAAAAGATGTAAAACATCTTTCTCAAACATTATATTGGATTAAATCATGAACATTAACTTAGATTGCATTTGATGTCGAAAATCATATATGATTAAATTAAAAATAATCTTCAATGTAGAAGAATCAGATAATTTAATGATTTACTCAGATGTACATGTATAAAATGGATGTCAAAATAAAATAATTATAAACCCTTTCAATTTTTTTCAATGGTGTGCACTCTACACATTGTATGGCAAAGCAGATCACGGAGTAACTATTGACTACATTTGACTCGTATCAAAATCTCAATATTCGGTGATATAATATGATACAAACAAATTTCCCTTGTAGACTATCGCCTGTTCAATCTTCATCATCTATATTCTCCATGCCAACAATTTATTCATTGGTGTCCATGCCAGCATCTTTCCCGCTCGTACACACAATCTCTGTGTTAATGGTGGAGCCAGAACCCACATCCACTTCTACATTATCCAAGATCCAAGAATGATCTACATCATTCCAATCATCACGTTTAAATAGTAATTTAGTACCTCGGGCATCCTGAATAAAGTTTGGACCATCCTAAACAAAGTTTGGATATCAAGAAACAAGAAAGAAAATAAAAACTCACTCAAGATTTGAACCATGACTCCAACTAACACGTTTGAACAGTAATTTAGTACCTCACCCATCCTAACCAATGTTTGCATATCAAGAAACTGGAAAGAAAATGAAAACCCAGTCAGGATTTGACGGCAAGAAAATCAGTGCGTGCAGTCCTTCTGCAGCATTCCAAGGACTATTGGAACTACTACACACCTACATGCGAACTCTTAGAGCATGCGACTACATGCAACTACTACACATCTACATGCAGACTCTTAGTTAGAGCATGAGATTGCATGCAAGATTCCTTTTGCATGATTTACTCTTTGATTTGCTCCTTCTTTAACTCCACAACTGACTAGTTATCTCCGGAACTTGTTGTAGGTGTTGAGTCTTCTCATTGATCACCACTATGGTTCATTACCTTGGGATCTTCACCCAGTAATGCTATATCATGAGCATTGTAACATATTTTCTAATGAATCATTCTTTTCTTCTTTCAATTTTCTTTTAGTGTTTTTGCTCTACAAAGCTATGTGTTCAACCTTCACTAGCTAGATTCATCTGTGCAGGTTTTCTAACACATTTACATGGTATCAGAGCCAACAGGTTGCTAGATAAAAGGTGCACCGGTACTTTATTTTGCAGGTATTACAGCTCGAAGATCGAAGATTGACAGAAAAATGGAGTTTCTCAAAGCATCAACCCTAACATTGTACAACTGTCACGAATGGAAGGACCAAATGGCTCGATACCTTCATCAAAAAGGGTTGTACAAGATTACCATGGCTACAGAAGTGGAACCCACTTCAGCCATAGAGAAATCCAAGTACCTCAACCGTATGGATGAGGCCCACGAATCCATATGCATGTGCATCTCTCCAGAGTTGCAGTTTCATCTATCTTCCTGCAATACTCCCAATGAGATTTGGAAAAAGGTTGAAGATCTCTACGGGAAATAGGATGAGATGAA
>APFE031424915.1:0-14142 GCA_000404065.3 Pinus taeda
ACACACACACACACACACACACACACATATATATATATATATATATATTTGCATTAAATGTTTTTACAGGTTCCGACTGGGGTGTCCACGGGATGATCCTTGAAATGATAAATACTTCACTCTTCATAGAAGATAAATTCTATCTTCATCTATTACAGACTTCGCACTTTAGGGGGCAATCTGTTGCACTAAAAATTGTCATCTTGACATTCTACAATCTGTGTGAGTCCATTACCACTCATACTTTCCTCCTTTGCAAGTCTTAAACCTCAGTTCCTCATATCAAGCCTTGAAAATAAGAGAAAGCCCTCAAAAGTCTCTAAAACTCTGGTTCCACACTTTCTCTTTGCATTACCCATGGTCCCGCACCTAATGGTCATGTCTAGAAAAAATAATCCTAGTTGTAATTGGGAGGATGCAGTAATGGTGCATGGGTTAACGTGTGTTTAAGTGCATCAAAAGATTTGTCAGCGATCTCATCCCAAAAGAATGGAGTATTCTATTTCAAAAACCTGGTAAAACCTTTCATTATCTCAGCGTAGTTAGGAATGAAATGACATAAAAAGTTTGATTTCCCTTGCAAACTTTGGAGTTGGCGAAGAGTCGATGGAGGAGGTAGATTGACGATAGCTTCAACCTTCGAGGGATCGACACGAATGCCAGCTTTTGAAACGAAAAATCCCAGTAAACGACCCATTTCTACACAGAATACACATTTGTGTGGATTTAGCCTAATTCGATAATGCCTACATCTCATAAAGATAGCTCATAAATGAGTGAGATGATCAGCTCTACACAATGAATGGGAAAGTAAATCATCAAGATAAGGCTGCACCATGTGCTTGATGTCATGAAATGTGTAAGACATAGCCCTTTGAATAGTTGCTCTAGCGTTCTTCAATCCAAAAGGTAATTTGCAATAAGCAAATTTCCCCCATGGACATATGAAAGCTATTTTAGGTTGATCAGCAGGGAGTATGTTGATTTGATTGTAACCAGAAAAACCATCTATAAAGGAGAACATTTCTCCACCGCCACAATCATCAATAATTTGATCGATATAGGGGGTTGGATAATTGTCCTTAGGACAAGCTCGATTAATATCCCTATAATCGATACATATTGTTATCGTTTCTCACTTTTTGTTAATAGGAACAATATTTGATACCCAATCAGTTAAAGAAATTGGATAAATGAAACCTACACGAAGTAATTTCTCGATTCCAGCTTTAACAGCATCGGCTTTTCTCGGATGTATCTGACGCAAACATTGCCGGACAGGTTTAGCATTTGGGTAAGTTTTAATTTCATGAACAACTATTGATGGCTCGATTCCTAGCATTTCTTCATATGACGAGGCAAACACATCGCGAAATTCTAGAAATAGGGCTTTATAAGTTTGGATTTCAACATCTATATAGGAAGCACCTATATGAATGTTTTCAATAATTCCAGGTTTAACTGAAATGTCAATAGGAATCATTTGAGAGATATTCCCAAATTTTACTCAGAATCAAGATTTTGCAATGGATTTTGTGGTTCTTTGACATATTCAGTAGTAAAATAGATGAAAAATCATTTTCAAAATGATCAAGCTCAGGTAAAAACGAAGATCGATGATGAAGATCTTCCCATGGTAAATCATCAGCAGACAAAAGTTCATGAATCTGCTCATTAGTATGGACAGGATCAGAAAATGTTGTTGAAGCTGAGGTTGATATCGAAAGTGATTCCCCATGGACCACATTCATTAGATCAATTTTGGTTGAATAGGAATCAGAAAATGATTGTACAACCTGATATGCAATTTCAAAGGGACTCAAAGGCATCTTGTCACCAAATGAATCTACTTCAAAATCGGAAGGTGTGATCCAAGGATCATCAAAAGCAATAGTGTTTAATGAAATCATATAAATAGATGCAATATAAGGTGATACGTTAGGAGGAGGGAAGGAAAAAGTTCCTAGTAAACCGAAATCTTTAATCAAACCTAGTCTAACATCCTTGTAAGGGATAGTTGTTTTACCAACCTGCTAAATACTATCTGTAGAGGTTGGGTCGGATAAGAAATAAGTCAGTTGGTATATCGTGATGATCTTTTCGTTATGAGGAAACTTGATAAGACGAAAGACCGATGAAACAATAACAGTCATAGCATAAGACCAACTGCAACCCAGGAGAAGGTTGTAATCTAGAGGGGCATCAACCACTTCCACATCTAGATTTATGGTTTTGCCTTCAACCCCTATAGGTAAATCCTGCAAAATACCAAAAGGATGGAACCCTCGACCATCAAAAGCCTTTAGAATCGTCGGAGACTGATTTAGTGTGGGAGAACCAAGCGATCTCCAACACTGGATTGACATAATACATGTAGAAGCTCCTTCATCAATCATAGTTCAAAAGCAAGGTCTATTTTTGACTACACTGGAATCTGGAAAGCCATTTGATGAGGTAGGCGAGGTGTACTATTCTCTAAATCGAAGATTATTAGGTTCGAATCCTAAATATCAACAACTCCTATAGCATACAATAGTAATTGACATTGTGTTGGGCATGATTCCAGCACTTCCAAAGCCAACATTGCTGAAGGGGAAATAGCTAAGTCTTTAACAATGTTATAATTCTGAGCAGCTCTCGCATGTGGATTGAAAACTGATTTACGAAGTATACCTTTAGCAGGCGGTTTGATTACTAAGTCAGGGTTGGGTTTCTTGATATGTAGTGGATCAGAACCAGCAGGAGTTGTAGTTGATGTGTTTGAATTAGAAGATTCTACTTCTTTACCACCAGTAGGATTTTTACTACCATAATCTTGCGATTGCATCGCAATCCTGACATGAGACATCATCATAATGGGTTCTTCTGAGGCATTCGAGGAAGAACCAATCATCTTAATATCTTGATTAGGAAAAGGATCCTTCAAGACAGTAGTCGTTTGAGAACCTTTAACGATTTTCGAAACCTCTACTCGATGTGGGCAGTCTTTGATAAAATGATCCTCGTCGCAAATGAAACAAGGATAGCGAGGTTTACGTTTTTCGTCAGTAGATTCATTTTTATCCATTTTCTCTTTTGAGTTTTGTTTGTTTTTCTTCTTCCCCTTCTTTTTATTACCGGTTTTTTATTTGGCCGTAGATGATTCTACGACATGAATATCGGCAGGAATTTCAGCAGAAGAATCTCCTATCGGGGAATCAAGTAAAGTTATAATAGGAGAAGAATTCTTTGAAGATTTCTTCTTACTTTTAGTAATAATTGAACCAATCATATTGTTAGCAGCATGAGACCCTGAAGGAGCTACAGTTATTTGACCCTGTTTTGGAAGATCAGGGATTTTTTCATGTAAAGTACCTGACTGCGTATAGGCGAGGTCAAGGTACTGAGCCTGAGCAATGACTTGCTCTTCAGTGACAACTCCTGCCTTAGCTACATCTTCAGTGATTTTAGGTAACAATGATTTAACGAACCATTCCACTAAAATTTGATCTGGAATAAAAACTTTCACCAAACGCCTTCTACGTCGCCATTCATGAATATGATCAGAAATATATGTGGATGTGGATTGTTTCAATGAAGTCAATAGTTCCGTACTATTGCCATATCTGACAAGCAACTAAAAATGAGTTAAGAAAGAAGTGGCTAACTCACTGAAATTATAAAAAGAGCCTCGTGGTAACTCAATGTACCATTTGGCAGCAAGACCAATCAGAGTTCGTTGAAAAAGTCATAATTGAATTGAATCATAAATGATGAAATTAGATGCACACCAGAGGTGATAAGTCATAACATGATTTGACGGATCCTCTCCTAACTTACCTTCAAATTTCAGGATATCACTGGGCAACTTATTAGGCATTGGCAGCTAATATGGAAGATAGTAAATCAGATCGTTCATAAGGCGCTACAAATCAAGTAAATCCAAAGTTGCAATAAATGGTAACTAATGGTTAGGGTCGCGAAAACCTTGGGTAACAAGACCAACCCCGGGAGGAGGATATCCAAGATAACCTGGAATTGGATTTGCATTAGGAATGTTATAACTCCTGGGAAACCAGGATTAACCAGACCAAACTGGGGTTTTTGAGTTTGTTGATAAGTATAGCCAGGATACAGTTGATACTGATAAACTGGGTTTTGTACAGTAGGACCAAATTGATACTATCCCTGGTACTGTTGATAAGTAAATTGTGGTTGACTTGTGACAACCATACTTGGACCAACTTGTCCTGCGAGCATCTGGACCGAAGTCTGAACTGTAGGTCCTGATTGTGGTAAAGAGGCTTGAGGAGTTTGTACTGATGCATAAACAGTAGAAACCAGAGCTACAAATACTCTAAAAATAGGTGTGTTAGGTTGAACAGAAACTGTAGTAGTTGCAACAACAGTTTGAGGTGGAGTTTGAGGTGAACTAGGCCCAGGCTGCTGAACTGAACCAGGTGTAGAGATTTGAACAGTAGGTTGTGTTATCTCAAAATTAGGCCCTGGAAGGCTGCAGACTAGGAAGACTTCAAGTAACTGTTTCAGACCAATCTTTTAGCTAAGGCTTAGCCTCCTTAGCCTGAGATGGCTCTCTTAAAGGGTTTAAGATTTGCAATTGTGATTGAGATGGCTAACTCTTCTATGAAACAAATAGGAATGAGGCTGGTAAAATCTAAATTAACAAGCATCCATTGGGCTCATGGAGTCATATGTTACTCAGCATTAACAGTGAATTGGCTTTGCAATGAAATCAAGGCATTCAGGCTTCAATATACATAAAGTAAAACAGACACAAAGGGACAGTATATGAGTACATGAAGGAAATTAGAACACAGCATGTGATTTCTAAGTAATCAAGTACCCATCAAACTGTAAACAACATGAAAGACAACAAGAGGAATTCATACATTGAAGTCAATATGATTCTTGAGCAGCTCAAACCATTCTCTGTATTATCAAAATAAACAGAGTCTTTTCATAAGCTTGTCAACAGAGCTTTTTTACATAAACTTCCAACCCTGTGTACATTGCTCTTTCTCCTATTTATAGAATTCTTTTACAAGGCTGAGATTCCTCCTCCAACATGAGGGGAATTCGAATTCTACTTCCTGTGACACCTATTCAACTTTTAAAACTAACTAATAAATACAACTGTCTGCTAACTAGTAGTTTAAGATATCTAAGACAATTAGGATTCTAATTCTAAATCATGTTGAGCATAGCTTTTATTACAATCAAGATTTGTTCTCTGCCAAGTGCTCTCTTTTAGTTTGGTTGTGGTAGGTGTTTGTAGCTGCCTGTTGACCCTTAATGTCACGTCTTTTCCATTGCTCCTGAAAAGTAGGAAACTGCCCTTGTTTACCTGCTTTTGGCTTTCCAAAATGTTAGCCTTATAATTTTCGAATCCACAGAAGCATGTCTTTATCTTTGGTTTTCAAAATGTGACAAATGTCCATGTCCTTGATGTGTTGTCCATTTCCTTTATATTCAAAGGCAAAAATTCCTTCCAGCTGTTTTGACCTATATTGAACTGTGGTAAATGTGCTTATTTTATGACAAAAGTTAAAAGTTGGACCAGAATCCATACTTTTTCCACCTGTCTTGACTTGGTTGAATCTTAATAGCTTCAGTTGATGCCGTGCATACCTTGTAGACATTCACCTTTGAAAATTTCCGCTCATATTCAAAACCACTTAATTGAAATTGGACTGTTTAGCTTCAGCAGTTTCGTAGCGCACTACGAAACTGCTGAGCTTTAATCATCACCTTCAGCAGTTTCGTAGCACGCTACGAAACTGCTGAGTTGCTTCAAAAATCATAGTTTCAACCCAAAACTTTACTTATTTGAGCACTTTGCTATCAAAACCTTCTTTCAACTGTTCCAAGACCTTTCAAAACTGAATGGAAATGCAGGATTCTTCGAGAAAGATGACACTAAGCAAAATCATCAAAATTCGAAACATAGCCTTACTTGAAATGGGATTTCATTAAGAAGATTCCTTCAGCTGGCCTAACTGTACCTTTAAGTCTTCAATTTGTTTCTTCATGACCTTGATCCCAGCTCTTAATTGCATATTAATCATTCTGATGAATTTTTCTTCTTTAATTGTCGATACTGTCCAGGTATGGAATTGAGTATTACAGTCAACCACCTCTGAAGTTGTTTTGTCTTCCCATAAGGTCTTCATTCTGTAATAATTAGCTTGTTGGATTGCATGTTTCCTGGCAGCTTTCTTCAGTCTGGCAATCTCAAGGTTGGCACATTCCAATCTCCTTTTCAAATCTTCCATACTATCTTCTTTATGAGTGGCAACTGTTTTGCCTTTGTCCTTTCTTTCACGAGGCTGTATCTCTTCCCCTGTTTCATCTGTCCTTGGCGGTACCTCCTGTACTTTCTTAAACTTCCTTGTTATGGGTCCCCTGGGCTTGAAAACAAATTGTTCAACTTGCTCATCAAACTTGAGTTTCTTTGAGGCTTTAGCTTTCTTTGTCTTCTCTTTTCCTGACTGCATCAAATCATCTTGAACTAGTGGGGACTCTTCAAAGTCAATTGCCTGCAATAAATCATTTAAATTTCCCTTTGAAGCAGGACTTTCTTCAATAGCTACTGACTTACCCTTTTCTTTAGCCACCTGGCTCCTCGTTCTTCTTCTTTGAACTACTCCACCCGTGCTTGATTCATGTGCAGTCTCTTTGACATGAGCTTTTTCTTTAATTGACTGTTGAGGTGTATCTTGAATGGTCAGTGGCTTTGCAGACTCTCTAACTTGTTTCCTTGGTTTTAACTTTGAAAACCTCTTGGCTCTTGTTTCTGTTTGAAGACCTGCTATTGAAAGATCTTTTGCAGCTAGAGGGTTGAGACCGGTCTGGCTTTTGAAACCAGCCATGAATATAAATGTATTCCAGTCTTTGCCTACCTTTTGAAGTTCATGCAAAACAAGTAACTTAATCAAGCCATGGTGAAACAAAGAAGTTTCACAAGCCTCTTTTCTCAATTGCACCTTGTCACACATTTTACTCAAACTGCGGAATAAGTAAAAAGGTATATCAATAGAAGCCTTCCCTGTAAAATGCAAAAGGAGTTTGAAATGATACGAATACACCTTGTTATATCTTCCTTCACAGGTCAGGTATTTATGTATATAGGTGAGCAAATGTGCATAGGACTCTTTGACATAGCTCCTAGGAACAGACTTGCTCAAATCCGAGTTAACGAATTCCTTCTTTAAAAACTCTTTGCATGGGTTCATGTCAAATTTGAAATTCTTGAACCAATTTTCTTGCCCTCGTGGAATCTCTGTCACTGTGGATATCATATCTGGTGAGACCTGCAATTCCATCATACCCACTTTTGAGTTTAATCGTGTAAAATTTAGTGCAAATTCTTTAGTCACCTGTGCATGACCTCCTTGTAACTTCCTGCAAAAATTCCAACATCCGGCTTTTTTAAATGCCTTCTCCACATCTTTGTTCTTCAATGTTATATCCAAACCTTCAGGCTCGTTTCTCAGACATTTGCCTGATCTGTGTTCTTTCTTCTCTACTGATCCCTCCATGAAATTTTAATGACCTGTAAGCAGGGAATGCTAGCTCTGTTCAAACTGTAAACTCTACCTCTTTTGAAACTCTGCCTCGCCTGATTTACTGCCTCGCTTGATTATAATGTTATTTCAAATTGAAATCTTGTCAATTATAGTATTTTTTTTTAAATTGCAATCTTGCAGATTTGTTACTCATGCAAGGCTTACAATCATCATTAAAACTTGTACATAGGTGGCTTTTCTTGGAACTTGTATTCCGTGTGTATCAAAGAATCTAATGGTTGTGATAATGGAGATGGGTGGTGGGACGTGATAAGTGCAGTACATGAACTGACAAAGGATGACGCAGCCATAGATTTACTTAACGGATTTGACATTTGGGAAAGATTCGCTGCGGAATGTACGAATCTCTGATTTCGCAGCGCGGTTAGTTTAAATTTTGAATGATGCGCTGCGAAATCACCTAATGACGTATCGCGCTAAAACACCTAATGAGCTTTTGCGCTGCGAAACTGCTAAACAGAGTAAATGCGTTGCGAAAACACTTTCAGAAAGGTTACATGCGCTACACAATTACCTAAAAGGCTTTGTGGTAGATAACAAAGTAACACATGACTATGAGATCGGTGATGAATGAGGGTGACCAGTGGTAGATAAGAATACATGCTTGACTCATGACCTCTTAAGACTCAGACTTTAAGGAAAAAATGAAATCAACTTAGACTAACACTTACCTATGTCATCAGGCTAGGATGAGAAATTTTATCATTAGATTTCTTAAGTGGGACCAAGAGAGGTTTTTGTTCTAGACATCATGGAATACAAAAACCTCCTCTAGTTTTGAAAAATGTGTCATGGGTGAGGAGATAAAGGCTCTGTCCCACATGCCATTTTCAGGGATCCTAAACCTAAAAACAGGGAAACATGTTCCCTAATTTCTAGGGTTTGTCTTCAGCAGTCAGATGACCACATGGGAGGCTTCATCAAATTCTACTTCTTGAGGTTGCAAGTTGTCAAATAATGCTTTAAATGCTTAGATAAGGTTTTTGTAATCATGATAAGGAGTTACACTCCTAGTTGTATTAGGTCACTAGCACTCCTAGTTAACAGCTAGTTCTAATTAATGGTTTGTTTTATGGTTAGAATAGGTGTCACTGATGGCAAATTCGAATTCTCTTGATGATGGACGATGGAATCCTAATTGTAAATGCTTTATATAGAGCAATAGGTTGAATTAGCAAATGGTTGGAGACTTTTTGGCTCAGCTGCTGCTCTATGTGCAGAATGTGTATATTTTTAACCTAAAGCAGATTTCTACTTAGACAACTCAAGATTCATGAAGAGTTCTTGTATGTTCTTGTTATGATGGCATCTTCCAATACTTACATTGCAGTGGTGTTTAGTTATGATACTCAGAACTCATCAATGAATTCCTTCATAGATAAACTAACTATGTTTCACTGTTTTGTATTTTCATTTCTGCACTTAAACTCTATAATGCCTTGACTTCCATGCTAGGTAGAATGCTTTGGCTTCACTATTCAGGATTCAAAGAGAGTTTTTATTGTCATATTGTCTCATGGCTTTCCTCTTTCACTTACTTGCAGTGGTATGAATACATGTTACTTAGAACTCGTCAATCATGCTCTAACTTCCTTCATGTATTTATAAATTGTGTTTCCTTGCATTGTATCTTTGTTTTGTTGATGCATAAAAACTCTTTATGCCCTGACTTCATGTTAAGCTGATCTTGATGTGGTACTGAAACATACTTTGACTCCATAGCCCAATGGTAGCCAGCCTTCATCTTTCAACCTATAAACATATACAATTACAAACCATAGAGTTAGCCATCTATTCATATCTTTAATCTAAATCATTAACCCTTTGAGAGAGCCCTCTCAGGCTAAGGAGGCTAAGCCTTAGCTAAAATATTGGTTTGAAATAGTTACACCGAGATAGTTTGATCAGCAGCCTATCAGGGAACTATTTTGGTGATAACAGGTTGTTGGGTTGGACCAGAAACCAAAGGTTGTCCAGATTGACTTGATAACTGCACATTAGGTTGCATAGTCTATTGAGTTTGAGATGGATCCCTCACCATATTCATTCCGGGGTATGGACCCATAAAAGGTTGTGCATATGGAGGACCATAACTTGGTTGAACGTAGGGCTAATAATTAAGCGGTACATTTCCAGCTCCTTGTAAAAATGATTGACCAGAAGGTGGTTGGAAACCTTGAATTGGGTACTAACCTTGAGGTTGATAACCTTGAGGCATGTACTGAAACTGGGGTTGACCTTGAGGTATATATTGAAACTAGGGTTGACCTTGAGGTATGTACTGAGTCTCGGGTTGACCTTGAGGTATGTACTATCCTGACGGTATTGTACTGTCCTTGAGGTTGCCCCCCAGGCGGTAACTGACTACCTTGAGGTTGCCCCCAAGCAGTAACTGACTATCTTGAGGTTGCCCTCCAGGCGGTAACTGACTACCTTGGGGTTGCCCCCCAGGCAGTAACTGACTACCTTGAGGTTGATAATTTAGAATACTACCAGACATCATAAGGATTTCTTCTGCGCTCAACGCTTGAGCTCCATTATTACTAGTTGATAACTCATGTTCGATTGGTTGAGGAGATGCTCCTGAAAAAGTACCAGTGAGTCACTGGTACCCCGAAGGAACAGAAGGACTGCCATATAAAAATGTTTCCGGTGTTTGGGAAAACATAGATGACTGTCTTGACATATTCAATGGAGGATAATAACCTCTTGGTGTAGGATGAAAAGGAATTCGAGGTGGTGAAAAACTAAGACCCGGATTTTCTAAAAAATTTGTCAATGATACGTACAAAGCATCACTCCAAAAAGGACTGTAGAATATTGATTCACGCTCCCTAATATTTAAAGTTGGTTGGTTTTTGGGAAGAATTACGTCTTCGTCCGGACTGGCAAGTTCTTAAATAGAAATGAGGCCAGAAGGAAGATTCTGGGTAATGATATTTCCTACCCTGGGTGAACCAGGACCACTAGAAGTTAGAGAAGCAAATCCTGAAGTTAGAGTAGCAGGTTCAGTTTCAGGCTCAGAAATTTCAGGTTCTTCAGCTAATTCACTAGTAGGAGAAATACTACCAGTAACTTCAGAAAATGAAATTGGCTCTTGAATGTACTCTGTTGTTTGTATTTGATAATCAGGATGAACAATTAAGATGACTCTCCGACGTCTGGTGATCCAACTCTACTGTCACTAGGTGATACAAGAGCTCGTAGCCCTTCAAGCTGACTTGGTGTGTACTCAGGAGGTTTCCCCTGAAGTCTACGAGATTTGTCTCGGTAATTCAACCACGATTAAATATTTAATTAATCACACGCAAACAAAGAAAATTTCAATAAAATCACGTAAAATCTCTAAAGAAACAAACAACTGAATCACACGCCTAAAAAATCTAAGAGTTCAAACCACACACAAACAGTAACTTCCTGTACTAAAAACACTAGTTGGTGATGAAATCCAACATCGTAGAATTTTAATACAG
Source organism: Pinus taeda (assembly GCA_000404065.3). Classification (NCBI taxonomy): domain Eukaryota; kingdom Viridiplantae; phylum Streptophyta; class Pinopsida; order Pinales; family Pinaceae; genus Pinus; species Pinus taeda. Next base: position 11,060 of record APFE031424915.1, read on the forward strand.
AAAGGGCGGTTGGAACAGTTACACCGAAAACCTTCTTAATGAAACAGACTGGCACAAGTTTCTTCACAAAACCATCTCGAGTGAAGAGACCCCCCTAGAGAGTCTAAGTGAGTCTAGTCGACGCCTGCTCCAGGTACAGTGAGACCTGTCCTTCACCATCACCTTAGAAAATAACCTTAAGTTTATGGACACTAAGGTTATCAACAACAACAAATACAATTGGGCGAACAGTCTACGATCCAACCTACGCGCAAGGGCAAAGTAACAAAGCTCAATCCCCTTGAAGGCTCCTCGACATGATCAATCCGAGGTTTACCCACAAGTGACCCCAGGCTCCTCGACAATGGTTAATCTGAGGTTTACCATTTATAATACGCGCAAATCTTCTATCTTTCCCAATGAAATAGACTTGATTGCCTCAAAGGTTCGGACATGATCTCGTGATTGACTCCTTTAAGAGAAGATTCCCAGAATGTATCAATTACAATTGGACTTATTCCTACCGCAAGATATAGCTACTTGTTTGTTTTAACTATCTTGGAGAGTTAATTACTCCCTACTCCAAGATACTAGCCTAAGCTATATTGGTGATAAGAGCCCTAGAAATAAAAAAAAGATTACTAGATCAATTTTAATCAAGCGTTGCTTTTATGGGTTGTTCGTTAAGTCAATAGGTATGGAAATGAAACTTTGATGGTGTGAAGACTCGACTCCAAAAATACTAAAAAATGCACCTAAAATGATAAACAATTCGTTTTTCTTTCAATGAAAATCTAGCTAAAAGAAAGAGTTTGAGAATGCAATTCTTTGAGAAACAATTCTTTCTTTCAACATGTAAATGAAAAGAAAATCTTTTTGTCTTTTTCAATAAGAACTCAAAACGAGACTACTAATTAATGCTCACAATAAATCCCTTTCCTTTTTCAAAACTCGAAACTACAAAAAACAATTTACTTCAAAAGAGATCTACAAGTTCTAGAAAACACTCAAAACTACAAAAACTAATCTTGAGATCTAAAAACTTTTAAAAACTAATTGAATAAAAGTTTCACTTCTTTTTTAGGACGTTTTACTTAGTTGTTCAGTAAACTAAGGATTCATTCATTCATAATAACAAATCAATAAAAAAAACATCCAGATATGTTTTCTTTTGTAAAAATGAAATTCAAAACTTATAACAAAGCTTGTTCAAAGATTTGCAAGGAGAAAACTAAATCTATTTCTCTCAAAGGATAGATTTCACAACCAAGTCAGACTCATCAAGAAGACAAAAAGACACCAGGGTAATCTAAGGTTTCTCAAGCTTCTAATCTTTGAGTCACTACAGAGACCATGTGAAAACCACTCCAGGCATGAAAAACTTCTAGAAAATCATCTAAAACAAAAATACCATTGGAACTCACTCACAAGAGTTTTTTGACAGGACAAATGCAGATCTGGGTAGACACTAAAGACCTTAAATGAAACCTAAACTTAACTAGAAGAAAACATGTTTAGGTTTTTCAAAATATTTTACAGGGTCCAGAGGCTTCGAGAAGAACCAGGTGCGGTACCGCTTTGTTTACTAAAAAAAAAGTGCGGAGATGCCTGCACTGTCTGTAAAGAGAAAGTGCGGTCCCCTGAAAACTTCGAAAAAAACAAAAAATAATCCAGATTCTAAAACCTACCCAAGCCAACATACACCAATCAAAAACCAGAAACAAAAACAAGTTTCTCGAGTCAAAGACAAAGGAAAACCAAAAACCAAATTCAGTTCCCCAGCGGAGTCGCCAATTTGTTGGCCGAATAAATCGATCTTGCGGACAAGGCCAATCTCCCTAGTATTAGAAGATAGATTTGTTTGTCTATTTGTTGCTAGACCAGAGATTCTAGGTTCGATCCCCAGCGGAGTCGCGAATTTGTTGGCCAGATAAATTGATCTTGCGGACAAGACCGATCTCCCTAGTATCATAAGATAATCTAGCAACAAACAGACAAACAAATATATCTTTCTCTAGACATATGCAATTTATAAACAAATACTATAGAGGTGTTAAGATCTTACCTTAGATCCAACGCTTGTTTGTAGTAGCCATCCTCCAATCGTTCGAAAGAACTACCTTTGAGAACTTGCAATCACAAACAAGCAAACATCAAATAGCACCTGCATAGCAAATATCATAAATCATGTCTATTATGGTGATCAAGGAATCCATAAAATAAACCATGAATCAACATCTTATTGAGAAAAACAAACTTATTTGTATTAACTTTGAAGTAGAAGAACCTTACAACCTTTTCAGCCTTGATGTTGAACAAGCTCTTCCTGGGGTCTGAAACAGGAATTTCCTTTACATTGACAAGCCTTGCACTCCTCCAAATGAGATATTAGAGGTATGTAATCTCTCCTCATAAAAACTCAACTAAAGAAGACTAAGTTCCAGCAACATTTCAACTCAAAAATATTAAGCTTTCAACCTCCCAAGTAACCATCCCAATGCTTCATTTTATAGTGCAGAGGAGGAGGTTACAGGTCCACCTATGAAGGGATAGAATCCTCCTTCAAAGGGATAAGCTCCTCACATCAAGGGGTTAGCTCCTTAAGGTATTGGATGCATGAACCTTAAGAGAGCAAACTTGCCACCTCGAGATTCTTTCCAGAAGCTTCTAGAAATGACTGAAAGTGAGTTTTTTAGAATATACTGGTGCCTTCTTAACTTTTACAGGGGTCCGCACCCATAACACAGATACAGAGCGGTCAAGTGCGCAGGAGACATGACCATTAGGTGCGGGACCGCAGGTAATGCAAAGAGAAAGTGTGGAACCAGAGTTTTAGAGACTTTTGAGGGCTTCCTCTTATTTTCAAGGCTTGATATGAGGAACTGAGGCTTAAGACTTGCAAAGGAGGAAGGTATGAGTGGTAATGGACTCACACAGATTGCAGAATGTCAAGGTCACAATTTTTAGTGCAACAAATTGCCCCCTAAAGTGCAAAGTCTGTAATAGATGAAGATAGAGTTTGTCACCTATGAAGAGTGAAGTACTTTATCATTTCAAGGATCATCCTGTGGACACCCCAGTCGGAACCTGTAAAAACATTCAAT
>APFE031424928.1:0-32949 GCA_000404065.3 Pinus taeda
GAAGTCTCTGTATGGGTTAAAACAGTCACCAAGGATGTGGTATCAAAAATTTGATACATTTATATGGGGACTTGGCTTCACCAGAAGCAAAGCAGATCATTGTGTGTATTTTAAATTAATTGGTGACTATGTCATTTATTTGGTCTTGTGTGTGGATGATATGTTACTGGTTGGAAATGACAAAGAAATTATCCAAGATTTGAAGACCCAATTGTCCTCCAAATTCGACATGAAAGATCTTGGTGATAAAAACTATATTTTGGGCATGGAAATTAAAAGAGATTGGGCAAAGAGGAAGCTTTGGTTAAACCAGAGGAAGTATGTTGAGACAATATTGTAGAGATTTAATATGCAAGATAGTAAACCGGTGAAGGTTCCTATTCATGTAGGTGTAAAGTTATCTGCTGAACAATGGCCCAAGACATAAGAAGAGGAAGAGGACATGTCTCGTGTTCCATATGCAGTTGCAGTTGGTAGCTTGATGTATGCAATGGTCTGTACTAGACCAGACATTGCACATGCAGTGGGAGTATTGAGCAGGTTTATGTCAAAACCAGGAAAGGAGCATTGGACAACAATGAATCAAGTTTTCAGGTATTTGCGTGGTACTAGTGATTATGGTTTGTGCTACCAAGGAAGACCAGGATTGGACAGAGTGTTGGATATCCATGGCTTTGTTGATGCAGACTAGGCTGGAGATCTGGATCAAAGAAGATCTACAAGTGGGTATGTGTTTAACCTATTTGGAGGTGCAATTAGTTGGATGAGTGAGAAATAATCTGTAGTGGGACTATCAACTATAGAGGCATAATACATGGAAGCCACTCATGCAAGCAAGGAATCAGTTTGGTTGCAGATATTGTGTTCAATTATGGGGTTAGTACAGGGAGCTATAAGGATAGATTGTGACAGCTAAAGTGCAATTTTCTTGGAAAAGAACCTGGCATATCATTGAAAGGCAAAGCACATTGATGTTCAGTATCACTTTGTTAGGGATATGATAGAAGACAAAAAGGTATTTCTGGTAAAGGTGGACACTTTGAAGAATACAATAGATGCATTGAAAAAATCTGTGAGCTTTGAGAAGTTCTATTGGTGTAGAGAAATAATGGGCATTGTAGGGTTGGATAATTGACTAAGCTCTCTTGTGGCCCCCTGTGGAAAGAAAAAACAAGTGGGAGAATGTTGGGTTGTGTTATATTCTTTCTACGACTAGCCCACATAGTTAAAAGGGCGGTTAGAGGGGGGGACGAAGCCCCCTCTTCGTTTCTCCGATTGTGTAGCGGAGGGGTCACAGGGGGTTTGAGGGGTGCAGGTAACCCCACTCTAAGATTTTGGTTTTGGAACCTATGTTGGGTTGGCGGACCCACCTATGGTTTTGTGCATGATTTTTCGCACATGTTTTGGACACGATGGTTTTTGGTTCATGGTTTTGGATGCAATGGTTTTCGGTCCATGGTATTGGATGCTTCAACCTGTATAAATATGTATTATAACATTGAAAGGAACATAATGAAAAATCAAGATGGTAGTCCTAGGTTTGGGATCCAGGGGAAAATCTCTGTGTATATATGTGTTTTATGTGTTATGCTCTCACATTGTTTATTTTATGTGTTCTAGAATTCATATGCAAGTAATTTCTGTACAGGGTTAAAACCTACAAGCATATCATTAAAACCCACTACATTAGCAACTAGGTTGTATTATGGATGAGACTCCTACACCAAATGTTGTGAGGTCTAATTGCGCGACTTCATATGGGGGAGATCCCCTGAATGTTCGTGGGCCCAGTACCATCAACAGGTCCATTATCCATATCAACTAGAAACATGCAAAATAGTTTATAAAAACTTGCATTCATGATGGATTGGATGACTATGATTGACTTGATCCAATGGTGTAGATCTATACTAGGCTGTAACAATCCTAATATATTACCATAGCTTGCATTCTTAATGGATCAAATGAACATGATTAAATTAATCCAATGGTGGAGATCCACTTTGAATTCCAACATACCTAATAGTTTACCACAACTTGCATTCTTGATGGATTTGACAACTGACATACAAATAGATCAATGGTCTAGATTGATATTAGACATGAAGATGATCGTGTCTTAACCCAAACATGTGTGGTTAATAGATTTAACAATTATTTTTCGTTCTTGATCAATGGTTGTGATTCCATATTAAATTGCGTGATGAATAATGGTCTACAATAACTTGTCCTCCTGATAGATCCAATGGTTGACATCTATGCATATCAATAGTCCAAATGCATAACAAGGACTTCCATGGGACTTAATTTTAACTTATGTTCTTAATAGACCCAACAACTAATATTGATCATGATCAATGACTCATATTGATATTGCATGTTAGCATGTCAGTATTTTAATTTTTACATGTGCACCTAAAGAATATAATGTTGGATGTCCTTTCAATATGATGACTTAAATCAATATTGGTTTAGAATATGCGAGAAGGTTTAACAACCCATTGATTCCATATGGCATTCATTCATGAAAAATGTTTGCCACTTTCCCTCCACATGCCAACTCATTTCCTACCTAACATTTCCAGTTGTGGAATCCTAGCTCCTCGTATTCTCTTTTTGACTTGATCCACGAAAATAGTGTATCTTATTAATAATATTTTGATTACATATTTACATAGTTAGGCTTAGTATGATTTCAACATATAGGCTTACTGACCTTAATCACACAATCACTCTAGCCTCAAAACATATATGTATATGCATGTCTACCTAAAACATATATGTACATTGGTGCACATGCCCCAAAATATTTCTGGGCTAACCATCCCAATCATGATATGTAAAATACACACATGGATCATGATTTAGGTGTTACACCTAGTCTATACTAAAATTGAATTCCTTAAAAAAAATGAGGGAGCATTCATTTGACATAATGTACAATAGATGCAACATGCCATGGGTTTGTATAATTAATTAAGTGTCTTTTCCTAGAAAGTATATAATGAGGTCACTCCCAAAAAAGGATATTTCAATTGCAATGGGTATATGGCAGAATACAAAGTAACTTATAAACTAGACCTCGAGGATAATTCCTCCAGATTAAGGACTTTGAGTTTGAGAAAAATCTATTCCTCATGCTACAAGCTAATGACTCAAACCCCAAATTTGAAAGCATCGTCCTCCTTCAAGATGACTTATTCGACTCTAAGAAATATTATATTTATATGGGTACATAAATTCTTAAGTGAAAACTCCATAGGTGGCATGATGTTCTATGAATACCAATCTAATACATTAGTCTATCACAAAATTATCATTTGATGTTGCAACCTTAGAAACAATTATCTAGCATATCAATGGTCCAAGGTATGTATGGATGAGGAAACCCAACAAAATAATGTTTTTTCTAAATTTTCCATGAGACACTCTCAAGTATCAATTTTATAATGTATTTAAACTTGTACCTATTGGCCAGTAAAGTTGATATTACTACGTGTATCAGGTTACCTCAGTCAAACCAACATAGTCATCAACATTCAATTATACAACAATATATCATTCCAAGAAATCACAAATCAAGATGTAAATTACTAATTATATCTACCAAGCCAATAAATCATGCAAGAAATACACATAATAATTTTATCCCATTTAGGTGGCATCAACTTAGTATTCCAATGCACATGACTCATAACCAAAATCATTTTATCTATGCAACTCAACTCAACATGCATTTACATGTGGGTAGCTTTAGAATTAATCGTCCATAATATTTGTGATAATAGTGACATTTTATTCCTTAAACATATGTTATAGGTAAAATCAAGTGCATGTATTACATGAAGGAAAATAAAAATTTGTATTAGTCATGAATTTCAAATTGACTATGAAAGATCCATTTTCCATCAAACCCTAGGCTCAATCACATATATGTCTTTCTACATTTTGTCACCCCATAGCTAGGCTATGATACCATAAGGTGACCTCCTAAACACTCAAGAATTTTGTTAGGTGAAGGAAACTCTCCGTCATGGGACAAAATATAAATAGGGTCTCCTCTTTTCCATTGAGCCTAGGGTCTCCATGATTTCTTAGATGCCTCTCAGATAGCTTACATAGCTCCAATAAAATCCCTTTTTTCTCCACAATCCTTCAATAATTCCCTTTCCTCATGTTATCCATTCTTGCAAAATAATGCAAAATTTGTGATCCTCTCAAATCATTAAGGAATTATTACTTCCCTACATAATTCAAAGAAATAAATCAATTCTATCAGTGTCAAATTCATAAACATTCCCATCAAGCATGGGTATCTTAGCATGCATTAAATTACATTTTATTTCTATGTACCCATGTTCCTTTACTACCTGAGTGATTAGTTTCCATTCATATGTTGCTCCTACACACTCCTATGGGTTTTATCTTTTCCATCTTATGAATGAATCCATTTTCCATCCATGAACATGCCATGTAATCTCATGGGAACAAATTTCCAAGAAATTCCCCCAAGGAAAGGTGATGGGACTCAACCCACTTTAATAATTATGGAAGGCAGTTCTTCCACCAACCTCATTGACTAATTAGATTATTATGTCAACAAGGGAACTTGGGAGGATATTTCTAAAAAATGAAGTTGTGAATTAAAAAATATTTTGGCGAAGATGCATAACATATTCTTCACATTTTGATTCACTTCTTAGTATCCTCGCTTGTTCCTATTTATGGTATCATAATCCATATCAATAATTATGTTCCCAATCAAATATACTACATTTTTCATTGATGAGAAAATGAAATACATACATAGTAATTCTACTTGCTATAAAGATCACACATTCCTACCTACACAAACAACATCAACATAATTACTTATAAATAAAATAAGGCTTAAAAGGAAAATCTCACATATATATCTTAAATAAAATTAATTAACTTTTAATTAAAAACTAAATTTTTATGAAAATTAATAAAATGTTTATAATATCACTATTGTTATTATGATAAGTATGGAAATATAATCCCTGATGGGGGTGGTTTTGATCATCACAACTTCATACGCGAGTATGATTAACATGCCCAATAGTGGAATGGAGCACAAGTTGGCTTCCCTGGGATTGAGAGCCTTACTCTCCACCTATCATCTCCTTGTCCTTATGTGGCACCTTCTTATTTTATAGTTTATGGCTTACATACCTCGGTACCATCAATTTAATTGTGCACAGGTCGATGAATGTGTTGTGGAGTATGAAATTCCCTTTGGTATCAATCCACATACCTTAGTAGTTGCAATGGAAATGTTATCTCATGGAATATTGGTTCTGGGAAGAGGATATCCTCATACAATGTTCACAAAGCTCATTCATGAGCATACAATTTATGGATACTTCGTGCTTATTAATCAGTGTGCCCAAGATTACACTTAACCCTCCATGAATTTTGCATACATTGATTTATCCCTTCAAAGGATCATTCTGCTCACATTCATGCCTCATTATAAATGCATGAGCCATTTCTCAGGGTGACAACATAGATATGATGTTGGTATTGTTGAGGAGGGTCTCAACCCATCACGTCATCCTTGGTGGTGTTTAGTGGCCTATTGGTAGGTCTCTTATGGACTACCAGGAGGTTCATATATTTGTTATTATCCTTCTTATTGTTAATGTTTTTCACCATTTAATCTTAAATCCTTCTAGTATCCTCCCTGTTTTTTTGTGAATTTGCAAATCGTTGAATGTTTTTCGTGCTTTTCTCCATAATATGGGCATCGATTCTTCTTTCAAACTGGTGGCCATTTTACCTTCTTCGTCTTTTGAAGTCCCTCATACTACTGAAATCTATTTCAAATGCCTAGTATTGGTTTGTGGAATTTGGTACCCTGACACATTTTCCACTTGGTTTTGATAGTTTCTTTTGATTATCTCATCTCCCAATTGGTTCAAGGTTGTTTGGTCTTGAATTTCTCTACATCTCACAAATTGTGGCTTACTTGGAGGTAGGGTTTTCAATATTGTTAAAATATAGCTGAATTTCTTTATATCTCCACTCCTTTTCTCTTCACATTATAGATGATGTACTCTTTCTTTGGGTTCTTTCTCCATACACAAGAGTAAATATTTCTAACTATTCACCTTTCACTTCACGATATTCACCCCATTACCCCATTTCCTATGTAATTATAGCTTCGCGATAAAGATTGCCCAGTCATTGTAGTGGCACACTGTAATACCCCTCAATTTTCATGTAAATATTGTTTTAGTAGTGTGGACTATTTGTAGTAATGGAAAGGAATCCATAATTGACTCTTTGAAATAACTATGACAATGTATTTAATTTCTTTGAATAATGTTAAAGATAACATCTTGGATGATTAACTTGGAAAAGAACATGTGAATTAATGAGATCATTATTCCAATCCGAAATCCAATGTGGATGAATAGGATGGAGATAACACTTTCCCAAACTACTCCTAAAAAGCCCTAAGAGTGAATTTATGTGATAGATGAGATTGGTAGAGAAAAATCTAATAAATCACCCAATGTGAGGGAAACAACACTACGAATGGGTGAATAAATCACTATATGGGAAAAGGTAGGATTTAAATAAAAAAAATATTTTTGCAAAGAAAAAGGTAAGAAAATCCTATGTTATGGGATTGAGAAGACCTATGAAAAGCGAGATGCTGCTAAGGAAAGTCTGGAATGGAAATAAAGGATAAGTATCATGATATATTTGTGTTAGTTTTCATAGATGACATCCTAGTGTACTCTAAAAATGAAGAAGAACACCAAGATCATATCAGATTGGTGTTACAGACATTAAGGGAACATCAAATTTATGCGAAAATCAACAAATGTGAGTTTTATAAAACTAGAATTCAATACTTGGGACATATTATTTCCAAATATGGGTTGACAGTGGACCCTGAGAAAGTTAAAGCCATTATGAATTGGCCTATACCAAAATATGTATCAGGAGTTTCTTTATTCATGGGGATAGTTGGATACTATCAGAGGTTTGTGGAGGGATTTTCAAAACTATATTATCCCATTTCCTCCCTGTAGGTTTTAACCCCGTATAGAAATTACCTGCATACGAATTCTAAAACACAAAAAATAAACAATGCGAGAGCATAACACATTAAACACATATACATAGAGATTTTCCCATGGATCCCAAAACCGGGACTACCAGCTTTATTTTTCATTATGTTTCTTTCAATGTTATAATACATATTTATACATGCCGAAGCATCCAATACCATGGCCCGAAAACAATCGCGTCCAAAACCATGGACCGAAAACCATTGTGTCCAAAAAACATTTACGAAAATCATGCGCAAAACCCTAGGTGGGTCCACCCATCCTAACATAGGGTCCAAAACCAAAATTTTGGACCCCATAAAGTGGGGTTATAGGTACACCTCTAACCCCCTGGTTAACTACATGGCTACTCATGGAAAGAATATAACACAACAAAACATTCTCCCACTTGTTTTTTTCTTTCCACAGGGGGCCACAAGAGAGCTTAGTCATTTTTCCAGGCCTGAAATGCCCATTGTCTCTCTACACCAAGAGAACTTCTCAGAGCTCACAAATTTTCTCAATGCATCTGCAATATTCTTCAAAGTGTCCACCTTTACCAGCAACACCTTTTTGTCTTCTATCATATCCCTCACAAAGTGATACTGAACATCAATGTGCTTTGTCTTTGAGTGATAAGCAGGGTTCTTTGCCAAGAAAATTGCACTTTGGCTGTCACAGTCTATCCTTATAGCTCCCTGTACTAACCCCATACTTGAACACAATCTCTACAACCAAACTGCTTCCTTGCTTGCCTGAGTGGCTGCCATGTATTCTGCCTCTGTAGTTGATAGTGCCACTACGGATTGTTTCTTACTCATCCAACTAACTGCACCTCCAAATAGGTTAAACACATACCCACTTGTATATCTTCTCTGATCTACATATTTAACCCAGTCTACATCAACAAAGCCACGAATATCCAACACTCTGTCCTATCCTGATCTTCCTTGGTAGCACAGACCATAATCACTAGTGCCACACAAATATCTGAAAACCTACTTCACTACTGTCCAATGCTCCTTTCCTGGTTTTGACATAAACTTGCTCAATACTCCCACTGCATGTGCAATGTTTGGTCTAGTACAAACCATTGCATACATCAGGCTACCGACTGCACTTGCATATGGAACACGGGACATGTCCTCTTCCTCTTCTTGTGTCTTGGGACATTGTTTAGCAGATAACCTCACACCTACAAGAATAGGAACCTTCACCGGTTTACTATCCTGCATATTAAACCTTTGTAGTATTATCTCAGCACACTTCCTATACTTTAACCAAAGCTTCCTATAATTTCCATGCCAAAATATAGTGTTCAGCACCAAGATCTTTCATGTCGAATTTGGAGGACAATTGCGTCTTCAAATACTGGATAATTTCTTTGTCATTTCCAACCAACAACATATCATCCACATACAATATCAGATAAATAACACAGTCACCAATTAATTTAAAATACACACAGTGATCTACTTTGCTTCTGGTGAAGCTAAGTCCTCGTATAAATGTATCAAATTTCTGATACCACATCCTTCGTGACTATTTTAACCCATACAGAGACTTCTTTAACTTGCATACCAGTTCTTTCTTACCCTTCGTTGCAAAGCCTTCAGGTTGCTTCATGTAGATTTTCTCTTCCCAATCCCCATGAAGAAATGATGTCTTCACATCCATTTGTTCTACCTCAAAATCAAAAGTAGTAGAAATAGATAAAAGTAATCTAATAGAAGTTACCTTGGCAACAGGAGAAAAAATATCACCAAAATCAATTCCCAACACCTGGGAATAACCTTTTTCTACCAATCGAGCTTTGTATTTCTCCACTTTTCCTTTTACATTTGTCTTCCTTTTGAACACCCATTTGCTGCCAATGGGTTTCCTTCCAACCGGCAACTCCACCAGATCCCAAACCTCATTTTTGTTCAAATATGCCATTTCATCAACCATGGCCTCTTTCCAGAGTTTTCCATCCTCTGAATCTACTACTTCCTTCACAGTTCTGGGATCATCGTCAGTTATAGATAAAGAAAAATTAAACAGAAAGAAGATGGACTATACCTTTGAGGCTGCCTTCTTTCTCGAACTGATCTTCTCACAGCCGGAGTTTGTGTCTCTTCATCTTCTGATTCCTCCCTTGTTGTAGAGTTTGATTCTTCCTCCTTTAGATCAAACTCCATCTTCTTAAGTTCCTTTTGTTGGACTTCATGTTTAATAACATCTTTCACCTCTCTTGACACCACATCTTATCTATACACAACCTTCTACGTGACTGGGTTCCAAATCTTATAACTCTTTAAACCATCCTTATACCCAATAAATATGCACTTTTCAGATTTACTATCCAACTTGGTTTGCTTCTCCTTTGGAACATGTACATATGCATCACATCCAAATACCTCAGATTAAAAAGGGTTTCCTACAATCCATACTCTTTTGGATCTTATCCTCAAAACTGATGAAGGTGACCGTTGAACCAGGTAAAAAAAAAACATCGCCCACCGCCTCTGCCCTAATTCTTGTCCTCACTACACCATTGAGCACGTTCTGGCCCTTTCCATCTCATCTTTTCCATTCTTTCCGAACTCCATTTTGTTGAGGTGTATATGGAGTAGTCTTCTCGCATGCATAAACCACATTCTTATAGAATTCTTCAAATCCCTTACTGCAAACTCTCCACATTATTATCCTCACACCTTTATCTTCTCTCTGTTGGTTTTCCACCAGCCCTTAAATTCCATTAAACTATCAAGGCTTCAAAGTATCTTTAAGGAAATATATCCATGTATCCTGAGAAGTCATCTATAAATATACATGTACACAGACTTACCCAGTGATGAACTTCCATAGTCCAACACATCACTGTGCACAAGTTCTAATATCTATTTCACCCTCTTACTACCAGAGGGGAAACTCACCCGATTCTGCTTCCCATATACAAAATTTTCATAGAAATCAAAATCTAGAGAGCTATTACTCATACCTTCTACCATACCTTTACTATGAAGTATACGAAGGCCCTTTTCTCCAATATGTCCAAGCCTTTGATGCCACAACAAGGTCTTCTCTCCAAGGACCACTAGATTTTCTGCTCCACTTTCAGAAACCACAAAACTATTGCACCCATCAATAACAGTGCTACCTTGCAGCTTGTACAAAGTTCCAATACGAACTCCCCGCATCAATACCAATGCTCCCCGAACCATCTTGCAAGTATTCTTCTCGAACACTATTTTTACACTTGCATCATCCAGCGTGCTAACAAAAATCAGATTTCTAGCCAATGCAAGAATATGTAGAACACCTGGAAGCGTTCTAACCCTTCCACCTTGCAACTTCAAATTTACTTTTCTATGGCCAATGATTCTAGCCTTCCTGTCATCCCCCAAGAAGACATCACCACCATCATATTTCTCATACTCGCAGAACCACTCTCTATGGGGAGTGAAGTGAAAGGATGCACCTGAGTCAATCAACCATGCCTCATGATCTACATGTGTACTTGAAGACACGAAGTACACATCCCCACCTTCATCTGAGGTGGTTTTTGCCTTTGCAGAAGCAGCCTCATTAGATCCATTTCCTTTGTCAGGAGCTTTAGATTTACAGTCCCTTTTGTAGTGCCCTTCCTTTCCACATTTCCAACACACCACCTTTATAGGTTTTCCCAGAGATTTAGATCTCCCACTCGATGACTTATTTTTGTTTTTGTTCTGGGTCCACCCTCGTACAGACAAGGCATCACCATTTTGGCTCTCCATATTTTTCTGTCTCATCTCCTCTGTCAACAAGGATGAGACTATTTCATCAAAATGCAAGGCATATACATTGCTACCTATTGCAATAACCAAACTATCACACGAATCTGGTAGAGAACACAACAAACTGATGCACTTATCTTCATCTGAAATTTTAATATCAACAGATGCTAACTAACTTACCACAGTATTAAATGCATTCAGATGCTCTCTCATTGAGTCTCCATCTTTCATCCTTAGGTTATACAGCTTTTTTTGCAGGAACAGTTTATTCACTAGAGACTTAGATTGGTATAAAGTCCTCAACTTGTCCCACAAAGCCTTCACCGTAGCTTCCCCTGATACATTCAACAAAACTGAATCTGAGACACACAATCATATTGTGCTCTTTGCCTTTTGATCCAACTTCTTCCATTCTTCATCGAACACTCCCATTGGTTTAGTACCATGATCTACCACAATCCACTGGTCTTTTTCCAACAACAGATCCTCCATCTTGAGTTTCCACAACTCAAAACTCTGACAGTTAAATTTCTCGATCTCTATCTTTCCACCACTCTCCATCTTCTTTCACTACCAGAATCGATCTCACAGATCTCCCATTGAACAGGGTCCACCACAGGCCTGAGTATAACCCCTCAGCAACAAAGGCGCCCCCTTGAAGCCAAAACTGCTCTGATACCAAATGTAGGTTTTAACCCCATAAAGAAATTACCTACATACGAATTCTAAAACACAGAAAATAAACAATGCGAGATCATAACACATAAAACACATATACACAGATATTTTCCCCTAGATCCCAAAACTAGGACTACCAGCTTGATTTTTCATTATGTTCCTTTCAATGTTACAATACATATTTATACATCCTGAAGAATCCAATACCATGGACCAAAAACCATCGTGTCCAAAAAAAACATGTGCAAAAATCATGCACAAAACCATAGGTGGGTCTGCCCAACCTAACATACGGTCCAAAACCAAAATTTTCCGAGGGGCTGCCCTAGACCACATAAAGTGGGGTTATGGGTGCCCTTCAAACCCCCTGTTAACTACGTGGAAAGACTATAACACAACCCAACAATTTTGGTGATGTGGCAGGTGGATTAAGGATGTTGGAGGATGGATGGAAGGATTAGGAGATGGTTTGATGGTGTGGGAGACCCTTGGGAGGCTTTTGTTGACTTCCTAGAGGGTTTTTCTCAATTCCGCCTCAAAAAAGATATTTAAGGAAAACCTACAAGATTTCCTGTAAACCTACAAGATACAGCCGAGAGAGAAATGGAAGGTGTTGGAGGTGATGGAAGGGTTAGGGAAGGTGGTAGATGGGTGGAATGAAGTGAGGAAACGTCTAGGATCACTTAGAGGTCAACAACAAAGTTAGAGGATGGTTGGATTCACTCAATGTGCTTGGAAGAATTTCTATGAAAAATGATGAAAACTAGTGAAGGAAATGGTGAAAACAAGGAATGACTATGGTGGCTAGAGTGGAGGGTGGTTGTCAGCTATGAAGTCTTTGTCTCATCTTGAAGCACCTGCTTCACATAAGACATGTATAATTCCCACAAATCTATGTAAACAAGAAGCATTCTCATAAGCTAGAAAAGTATAATTAATGAACTAACTGCCTACATTATGCATGAGGAAAGCTGTTGAAAGGAATGAAATCATGGATGTGATTTACTGCAAGAGTGAAGATAGAAGAGATGGAAATGAAATCTTACTTTGCAAAACTGATTAAATGCTAACTTAAATGTAGTAACCTCTAAAGCTTATGCAAGAAATAGAAATCTGTGTTTTTGGGGCTGCATAAGGGTCCCTTCCTCAAATCATGATCTCAAAGGGAGGAAATGAGGCCAAGACACCCACTGACAACCTTGTGGTACTCCTTTTATCCCTGCTAACCTGCTACTGAAGTAAGGCACAAATGGAAGTAAACTAATAAACAACCAATCCAATCTACACTACTTGCAATGAAAACACATCTAAAAGCAAAATAACAATGAAGCTATGAGACTAATATAAACATACATATACAAGAAAGAGGATCCTTGGCTGCTAGGGTTGGGCCCTAATCCAGGAGCTCCAACCCTTGGAGTTAACTCAGTGTTGGCTCAAAACAAAACTCATTCTTATTACCAAAACATAAAATTACATCAATAATAGCTTAGAGTTTGACAACAAAAATTCGAATCGTAATGAGGCTCTAGGCCTCTCTACTTATATAACTGATGTCCCCAATGACTTCTTTAAAATTAGGGAGGCTTGGGTCCTGAACTTGAGATAATTTAGCTCTTTGTCTCTCACGTTCTCAGTTGCCTTCTAATCCTCATGGCTTGGTTGCTTGCACTCTGAGCTGGTGTGATGGATGGAGGAATATTCGAATGGGGGAGAAGTAAATGAGGAGGATTTACCTCCTACAATCCCTTTCCCTTGTCCCATTTGAATTTTAACCTTAGTATTTACCAAAATTCCTTGAATTTCTCCTCCAATCCTGCATTCATTGCATATTAGTCAACTAGGCATCAGATCCAACTCTAACTCATCTCATAAACAAAATATAATTAAAAACATGTAATAAGTTGTGAGAAAAGTTGGTTTGACTAAGCTAGGAGGTGATTAAGGCCCATATAATTACCCAATGATGAGGCTCATCAATATTCAATCCACTTATCTGCTCCATGTCATTACATCATCTTCTCATGGATTCCATAAGTTGGAGTTCTTGTTGAAACACTTTCTTCCTCTCTAGATTATTGAATCCTACGATGAGGATTCCAATAGATAATTTTGAGGATATAGCATATCCCCAACTGATAGATGTTTCCTTTTTGACTTGATGTATGATGAGCCTTGTCCTAGATGACGTCTTCCTTTCCTTCAATGCCAATTGAGGTTTCTAAGAGTTATATCCTTCCTGTTTTTTCCATCATGGACTTTTTCCTTCATGATTTCCATGGAGATGTCACAAGTTCTTGTTTCCAATGCTTCCATGATGCCACTATGCATCTTATCATCATTGTCATATCTTATAGAAGAAATTTATGATAAGACCCTTTTGTGAGGGATACTATCCCAATCATAGAGATATGTTACTCCCTCTTTCCTTGGCCCTTATATTTAGCTTCCTTCATCTATTCGGTGATATGATATTCCATTATTTTAGCTATACCTATTCTACCTTGTTTGAGTACAAAACTTCCCTTTCCTTCACATGATTTAGTCCTTTACCCTTCAATACTTTTGCCATCAACATGTCTTTCTATATTTAGCATAGAGACCATAAGTTTTCAAATGAGGTAACCTTCTCATCTCATGGACATTTGTTATCTTGATTGTCTGTTAGTGCATTATGGTTAACTTGCTTTCTAGGTCTTGTAGATGGAAGATATCCTACATCCTTTGATATGCTTTACTTTCATGTAGATCAGATTTCATGTGACCTTTTTCAATGCATCTTTAGAGAGTGAGTTTATCATCTACATCATTTTGATGTCTCAAATTTCTCTGTATGGGGGGATCTTTCATAAGCATCCCTTTCAATAAATTCAGAGGAGACCTTTCGATATGTTTAATGACTTCGGCTTCTTAGAGGACTATGATTATCCTCCTTCTTCATGCAAGGAATCTTGATGATCCAACCAATTTATAGATCTCCTTGCAAAGATGAAGTCATTTAACTAAACTTGATTATAAAAATGAAAAATACTTACTTGGCATGTGAAGATAAAATCTTCACCTTGATCACATTGATGCTTGTTGAAGAAGATATATGAGTATTTTTTCTTGGGTGATCTTCTTTCAAATGAGAAAGAATTTCCTCAATAGAAAAGGTAGCTCCATTTGAAGAGGATGGTTTGTTGATTCCTCGGATGACATTCTTCTAGGGAAAGGAAATGATTCTTGCTTTTATAACCTTGAAGATGATGACAGTGGTTTTTCTTCTTCAATATGATTTTCCTTCTATTGTAGATCAAGATTGCTGCTAGGATTTCAACTTTCTTCAAGCCAATGTGATCTTCATTTTGAAATTTTTTTAAAAACCTTGTTTTGTAGACATCTTGATGAGGGTCTTGGTGGCCTTTTGATGATGATCATGGAGACACAACTTCTTGATGTTGTAGATTGTCTCCTTGATTGCATAGAAAAAACCCTTGTTGATGTAGACTATTGTTGTAGATTGCTAAGGTTTGATCAAGATCAGGGTTTATTTCTTTAATGCAGATCTTGATGTCCTTCAGCTTGCTTTGATGCCCTACTAGAAACTTGATCCTTGAAATGTCTCTTTTTGCCCTTCCTTTGACTGTAACCATAGCTCTAATCCCATGTTGAAGAATCTAGGGCAGTTAGAATTAATGTGACTTTTCTTAGCTTGATAAGTATTTGCGAGGTGTTTTTAACTTTTCTTCTTATCATAGTCTTCACTTGTTATTATTAGAGTATGTCTTCTTAGTTCATTAAATAACTACCAAAACAAAGAGGCAAGAACACAAAATGTTGGCATTTTGTCGGGGCCAAAACCTCTCCCTCTTGGAGAGGAAAACTCGCACAAAATTCTTCTTATAGAGATTCCAATTGACGAACAACAAGACCATGACCTTTGACCTATTATGCTACTCCAATACCAAGACATAAATCCTTTTCTTTGTCACTGCTGAGATCATCATCGTTGCTATGCCATTGAGATCATCATTACTGCATTATTGAGATTTACATTGTTGCACCTACATGGAGGACTTCATCGTAACGACGAGATCATTGTTGCTACACCATTGATCCATCTTCTTATAGATCATTGCTGCATCTTCTGAACAACATTATCATTACCACCACATACATCTTCCTTGGAACATTACTGAGATTGTATCTAGAAGGTATGTTGAAATTGAATAATCCTCTTCATCATAGATACACCAAGAGTGTGACTATGTTTATATTGAATATAAGCAGAGACAACGTATCATTGAGATCCTCCTTATAGCATGTATGCGAAGATTGTAACTTTCGAGGTGGCTGAGACTGTAGTCACTAAAACCATGAAGAGATTATCGTCATGAGGCTTTTGTAATTCATTGTAATCATCACTGAAGGTAGAAGAGGCATCTGAAGTTCTTCATCACACAAGAATTTGAGATTATGTGTCATTGTGTTTATCTGAGATCTGTACTTATTATTTCATCCAAGATTTCAGAGTAATTTGATGTTTTGTGCTGCACATGGTGACCCCAACGGCCATAAAATAAAATTAGTGCTCCACACCACGTCAAGATTTATCCACGCTTTCACTACACAAATTTATGGCTAGCATTCCCTTCCCTATGAATCATGTTTCAAACTGCAACTCAAGTCTTGAACATTGAAATAGCCTACAAATGAAAAGTTCGTTACACATGTTTTAAAACCCGACTGGAGACCAAATTAGAAAAAGGCTCTCTAACAATTACACATTTAACATTAACCATAAATAACTATATAAAATCTCGATTTCACTTTAACTATAAATAACTATATAAAATCTCGATAAAAGGACGACAGCCCCTGGATTCTTCAGAAGAACATCCAAACATAATCGTACATGGGTTGCATCACAAGATCTGGCTAGTCTTCTTGTTTACTCTAATTTATAGATACAACATTGACAGGCATGAATTTGTTTACCACCATACGCAAATTCAAGGGGTTTACTCCATAACCACCAGCAATACAATATATCTGAAATGTTATGAAATAAAATACTGACCGTGATTGACCAATGAAAGAGTAGGAAATATCATGAAGACATCAACAACGAGGTTCGAACCTGCGCAGGCGAAGCACAACGGATGTCAAGTTTGTTTCCTTAATTCTTCAGACATTTCAACAATTACAGGTAATTTTTTTATTCAATCTTTTCTTAATGATAAAGCACCTGTAGCATGCAAATCCTTTTACTACAGTGAGATTATAATTACTTAATATAAATGAAATTAATTTTTAATAATTTTATACTTAAATTTTAAATAATTTTTTATGTTTTTAAAATTTATAGTGACAAAGTGTTTTTGTTAAGGTATTTATGGTGAAAGATTATTAATTTGAAATTTTGTGAGTAAAATTTAGTCATTTTAAGGTTATGTAGCTTAGGCCAAATGTAATCCCTAGTGATTTTGAGAATTTTGATAGCTTAAATGCTATTGGATCAGAGTTACTCAAACTACAAATTATACATACCAATGATTTAGGCCCTTGCATTACTTAACAAACAAACCAAATATATATAGTAATATAAAAAATATATTTTTTAATATTATGATAATTAATAAATCAAAGTAAATTAATATTTTTTTTAATTAACTAAATGGTAACTTAAATATCCAGATGCATATGTTTCTTACTTCAAAACTTATAAATGTCATTTAAAAATTTGATAAATATATTATTTTAATTACTTGAACTTGTTTCTTTTTTCCTTAAGATGTTACTAATAATATTTAGTTTTATTTTTTTTAATTTGAAAAAGGTTAATTTTATTATCAGATGAATATAATTATATTATGAATATTGAGAAATTTTTCAGCAATAATCATATTAGAAATATTTTTTGGATGTGTTAACAAAATATTTCTAATATGATTATTTCCAAAAGATTTCTCAATATTCAAAATATAGATCACAAAAGCCTATATTTGTATAAAATTACATTCTATTTGATACGATTTTGGATGATAAAGAGATCTTGAAAGATTTTTCCCATAACTTGACAAGATTGCCATTAAACCAAAATGTCAAAAAATGAATCTCCTCAATGAGTGTTTCCATAAAAGAACCTATATATGTGCCAACATGACAAGATTGTCATTAAAAAAAATGTCAAAAAAATGAATCTCTTCAATGAGTGTTTCCATAAAAGAACCTATATATGTGCCAAAAAGTGATAAAAGAAATTAAATTTATGAAAGAGTGAGTTGTTGATGAGGTAATAATGAAACAATGAACATAGCAAAAAAAAAGAAAATTGTGTTGTTTTCCTCGATGAAATTTCGATGGTACAATTCATAGGAGAGGCCATTTTGTGATCATCCATGTCTCACGAGCCGTTGAAATACCCTCCTTAGAGAAACTGTCTGCAGTGGTGTTATGCTCCTTGTTTACATGTGAGGCACAAAACTAAGTGAGAGTAGATTTCGATCAAATTATTTCATACACAAGGGGTTGAATCCTTTGATTGTGACATCTGTATGAACCATTTATGCCATCGATAGCTTGGAGTCCTCAAAAACTTGAAGAGAGAGGATATTTTTTTCAATAGAAAAAATTAGTATAATTTTGAGGGCCACTAGTTCAACAAAATTATTGGTTCCCTCTACTAAACCGATTTTGATGTGAAAATAATGATTTGCATCTATGTGAAGTATTGCATCCCCACCACAAACTTTTGGATCACCCTAAGAGGCACCATCGCAGAAGGGAAAGGTCTGGATCTATAAATCTGGGAGTCAAGTGAAATTATGTTGTGTTGCATGGCCTTGGGTTTAGGTAGGAGTTTGAGGATGGAAAAAATTTGAGATGCTAAGACTTATAGGAATCAAGATGTCATTGAAAATGATCTTGTTTTTCACAAGCCAAATGCCCCATCAGATGAGAAGAGGAAGGACAATGAACTCTTTGACTTTTCTGTTGTTCTGCCATGATTATCAGGTCTCTATGATGTTCTCCCTTATCCATAGACATGTCTGGCCGATCTTGGTTGAGAGAAAATGACATATGGTCTTTGTGTATAAAAATTTAATCAATAGGTAGGGGAAAATTCTTTAGAATCTTTGCAGGATGCACCAACCAAATGCTTTTTTTTTTTGTCTTCTAAGTATAATCATTTATTATTTGACATTATTGCAATTATTATTTAATATAAATAAAAATATAGTATATATTTTTATAATGATTTTTTTATTTGTAAGCTATGGTAGTTCCTTCTTTTTTCTATTTATAAAAGAAGGTTGTTCCATCTACAAAATCTTGTTGGCCTCAACTTTCCCACATGGGAAACCAAGTTTGTTGGCCACCTTAGTCTGTTATAAGCCATCAAGTAGCAAAATTTTATAAGTCTTTCAACCCAAGCTAAATACACTTCAAAACTAGATATACAGTTTAAGGTCTGAATTGACATACATAGACAATAAAAGTAAAGGATATCCACTAAAAATTCCAGTAAAACCTGGAAGGTAAAATGTTATTCCTTGCTCTATCATCTTGTTCAAAATCCACGATAGCTGGTGCTCCCACAGAGTTACCCGGTGCCGAAGACAACTCCATCATTCGTTGTTGGATCTTGTCTAGCTTTCTATCTTGCATAAACATCATCAGTTGTAGATTCTTCATATCCTTTTTAAGGTTGGGCACGCCTTGGGTAATTTCTACCATCTCCCTTGCCACCTGTTCCAGAGCTCTGTCTAGCAAGCGTTTCATAACCCAGTAAATGTGCAAGGTTTGTTTGAATAGAGACATCCTACCCCTGGTATGCCCTGGGTCGGGGACCAGGTCCCCCCATTCTTCCATTTCCGTCTCTAAGTCTTCCTCCATGATACTGTCTTCCATCTCCTGGATCAACTTACGAATGTCAACGTCCATTCCTTCTTTGTATGCTCTGGCTGCCTAATTGACTGCTACCTCAATGGGTTTCCTACCCTTTCTAGTCCCTGCATTCTCTGAAGTGGTAGTTTCTTTTTGAACTATCTGGCTCTAGCATCCTCAACCCCTGCCTCTACCTAGGCGAGCCATCTCTTCGATTTCATACTCCTTCTTACAATTATCAACATAACGCGTTAGCTTTGGAAAATCTTCATACATCCAATCTTTCAACATTTTCTTTTCTCTAATAATTCCCTCCCAATTTAGTCCCCCCACCCCACCCCCTGGTCTCTCTGGAAAGTCATGGCTCTCTCCCACCCTGGTCTAAGAGGAGAGGTCTTGCAATCTAACCTCCAGTCCTTCCAAGATTTTTCAGCCTGAGTTTCCCATTATTGACCTTCTATCCTGAAATTGCACTCCCCGATCATGCCTATGCCCTGGCTTCTATTATGCAGCTAATCTCGACCATATCTCTACATCTCATCCATGTCCTCATACCTACCCTATCGCAGCTCCTTCTCAATGTACCCCAACTTGCCCCCCTCGTTCAACATACTATACTTCTCAGAGGGAGTTACAAGAGGTAAACGTGAAGAACATACCTGGAAATCTACTCAGCCCCTGAGGTTCCCAACGTTTGTGTTGTCCTGTTCCCATCTTCCCATATCTGCGTTTTATGCTCTCTCCCTACTCTTGCCATCCTCATGCATCCCTTCCCACCTACCCTATGTCCCATCCGTCTGCCACCACCATTCTCCAACTTTTCATAATCTTATCCTAGGTCTTTCCTTTATTAAGTTTCCTCATCATATCTATAGACTATAACTAGTTGGGAGTCTCCTTCCACCTCTAGGTGGTTATATCCAATTCTTATCGTTGTTCCTAAACATTGACGAAACGTCGTAAGCTTTGCTTCGTTGTTTCTCTTGACACCACCATGGGCTAAGTATACCCATCTTGTTCTACCTTGATCGTCCCAGAAGATGCCTCCAAGCCCTGCCAACCCTAGATTGCCTTTGGAGGCCCCATCGAAAATTAGTTCTATGAAACTTGCAGTAGGGCATGAGAAATGTAGAGGGCTTGTGATATTTGAGCCAGAAGGTTTCCACATTTGGGATGCTACCATTCTTTGATCTAGGTTTAGATTTTCCAAGATCCATTCTTCACTGGGCGTTGTTTTCCAATCCTCTTAACTCCATGTTTTTGCTAGAATGGTCTCTCTCATATGACCCAGGGTTCTTCGCCAAACCTGTGCTTGAGTCAGCTCTTTGTTTTGAAAGATTTTATGGTTTCTTTCTTTCCATATCATCCACAGATTCAAATCGACAACTAGACTCGAGGATTTTTTCACCACTGGGCTGGTGAATTGGCCGTGTCCCCATTGATTGATTGTTTCTTTGATGTTTTGGGGATCTCTATTTATCTTTCCAAAGATCCGTCGAATGTCTTCCCATTGTTGCTAGGAAAAATGACAAGAGTTCATAATGTGTTTAGTCATTTCCTAGTCCTGTTTACAGAGACTGCAGTGGGGTGGACCATGAATTCCACATTTTTGTAGTTGGTTCCAAGTTAGAATTCTGACCTTGCACATTAGCCAGAGGAAGTGAGTAACTTTTGGCCACCAATTTCCTTGCCAAATTTGCTTCCGTAGGGGTTTCAGGTCATCTTGTTCCTACTCCATGGTAAGGTTATAGGCTTCTTTGATCGTGAATGTTCCTTTCATTGAATGTCCCCATCTCAGTATATCTGGACCTGTTCTAATAACTATTTTCCTTGTCTTCATTTCTTTTATATACAGCTCCCTTTGTTCCCCATCGATTGTTTGATCCCATTCTTTTGGGTTTTTCAATGTTCTCCAGTACTCCTCTGTGTGTTCTTCTTTCTAGAACTCTCTAACATAATTTAAACCCGTCTCTTTAGCCTTCTAGAAGGTGTTTCCTAGACCCTGTATACCATCTAGTTTCTCCCTCTGCTGCCAGGCTTCTTCCCAGAATTTAGCTAATCTTCCATCCTTAATTTCGCAAAAGGCATGTTTGGATATTATGTCTCTGTTCTGACTAGCCAAGTTCCAAATTATAGAGCCCCTTGGAAATTCCCTGTGCCTTAAGATTTCTTCTGTGTTTACTGGCATGTTGTATTTATTTGTCCAAATTATTTTCCATAGGTATCCTCCACCCACCATCCATCTCCACTAGAGCTTTGCCCCCAGTATTTGGTTCATAGTGTAGGGATCTCTTAATCCTAATCCCTATTCATCTTTACTCTTGGTCAGACCTTGCTAGGATATCAATGCCCATTTCTTCTGTTGCTTCAGTCCTCCCTAGAGGAATTTTTCGATAATCTCGACCATTTTGGTACATGCTCCTTTAGGGGCTATCGTTGTCGGGAGTTGGTAAATCGAGAAGGCTTGTAAGACCGCCTTGACCAGGACTACTCTTCTTGTTAGATTAAGGGTTCTGAAGGACGAGTTTTCCAATCTGCTAGTAATTTTCTCAATGGTTTGTTGCCAATTCACCATCTTTAGAGGATTCAAAGCTAGTAGGGTGCCAAGATATTTGGTGCGAAGGAAACGAGATCTAAATCCCAAGATTCTTGTCAGATAAGTCTTAACATTTCCGGTTGTTTTAAATAAGTAGGTGCAAGATTTCTCCTTGTTGATTTGAGTACCCGATGCTTCCATGAAGAGATCTAGGATACCTTTCATTCTTTTTACTTCCCTGAGAGATACTGCACAGAACAACATGATGTCGTCAACAAATTGCTGGTGTGTGATTGGTATATCATTCCCCCAAATCCGGAGCCTTTTGATTTTCCCTTCCTAAAATTCTTTTTTAAAATATCTCGCCAACCCTTCTGCCGCTATGATGAAAAGGAATGGAGATAGAGGATCCCCCTACCTTAATCCTCTAGAGGCATTGAAGGTGTTAAGAGAGTGGAAAAATTCAGGGCGGAAATCATATCTGAGACCCAAGCAATCCATCTGTTATAGAAACCAAACACAGCTAACACTGATTTAAGGTATTCCCAATTTAGATGATCATAAGCCTTAGAGAGGTCTAGTTTGATTATCATCCATGCTTCTTTTTTGGATTTTAGAGAGTGCACCACTGCTTGTGACACTATCAAACCATCAAGAATTTGACGACCTTCCACAAAACCTATTTGTTCAGGCGAAATAAGATTGGAAAGGATAGGCTTAAGTCGTTTGGCCATAAGGGTTGCAATAATTTTATATATCACATTACAAAGGGAAATCAGTCTAAAACCTTGGGGATCTTCAGACTTAGCAGTTTTAGGAATAAGAGACAGAAGAGTAGAGTTAAGTTCGGGACATACCTTTTGGTTTCTTCGAGATTCTTCAATTACATCCAGAATGTCTAGCCCTAAGAATTTCCAACCTGCTTGATAGAATTCCACTGTGAAACCATCTGGTCCCAGACCTTTATTCTTCTTCATCCCTTTCATGATCTCTTCAACTTCCTCCATGGTAGTTGCCCTCATAAGAGCTAGGTTTTGATCTCTGGTAATCATGCTTGGAATCTCATTGCATATTCTCCCAATAGCTTCTTGTCGATCCTCTGGGGGTTCCGAGAGGAGGTTTTTAAAGTGGCTGACCAATGTCTGTTCCATCTCTTCATGCTGAGTTAGGCGACTTCGTTCTACGTTCTTTATAGAGAAGATTTTGTTTCTCTATCTCTACTGAATCATAACCTGATGAAAGAACTTTATTTTTAAAATGATTTTTAATATCTCCTTTTCTTCTAAAAAAAATATTATAATTCATATTATTATAATTATTGTTTGTTTGATGAAGCATGTCAATACCTTACCTAAAATATTATAAGTTTTTGGTTAAATTACTTATTAATCCATATTTTTGTAGTAGTAGATATGGCACATCTAAATTGATATTCAATTCATAAGTAGAGAAGTGTGATATATATATATATATATATATATATATATATATATATAATTTATATATCATTATTATTATATAATTTACACAGTAAAATATTCATAATTTAATTAAAAACAGAAATTAAATTTATATTTATTTTTTAATTGGAAAAAAAGTTAACAAATAAAAAAACAATTTATTATTTAAAAATGAAATAAGTGAATAATTTAAACCATTGAACTCTAATTTTTTTAATGTATATCTTAAATTTCATTCACTAAGTACTTAGTGACCCCTCATTTTTTTATAGGTATTTCACTATCATATTAATTAATACATGCATTTATATTCATTATAATTTTGAATTAATGAAAAGTGAGTATTTATCATGATTATAATAATTGGTTTTATTTATTTATTATATCAAGAGTCACGTGATGACAATATCATTGTTTTTGTTTTTTTAACATTGCCACTATATGGCTTTTGTTTATTGTAAATCCCAATTTTGTATTAAATCTCAAGTAGATTGTATATTGACTAGATTGAGTATATATTAAAGCGAACCCATATAAAGGCCCTTTTATATTGAATCTTGAAACTAGAGTTTGTATGAATATATCACAAATCCATATAAAATTATGTTGAATCTATTACATTGAATTATAGATTGAGTTTGTTCATTCCATACTTTGTCCTCCTAAGAAATTGTATATGTAGCTATAAATATTGAATACTATAGTTCTTATTTCCATTGGTTGGTTGTATATATTAAAATAAGGTATTTTATTTGGACAACCCAACCTATTTGACCTCCTCTCAGAGTAATTGTTTTAAACTAGTAAGTGGTTTCATTATTCCATTGGAAAATTTCTTTCCACATTGATGAGGTTATTGATGAGCCTAGGTATTCCAACAATAATGCTGCAACTCCGAGGGCTACCAGCTTTACTTATCAACCCAGGGTTCTACAAACCTGGAAGTGATAGTGTTATCTGCACAAGTAGAAGTGAAGGTCATGCTGTTGTTATTGTTTGTCTGGCAAGAGACCCTAGGGGTTCCAAACCAAACTTCTATAGGGTAAAAAGGAGCTTAATTCTTTGATGGAAGGAGAGAAAACCTATTCTAAGAGAGAGCTACTCTACTGTAGTAATGAAGAAAACAACATTAAATGCTAAACTTACACCATACCCTATCTAACCGATTAAACAACTGTGCTAAGCAGAATTGCTAAATTAACACTAACCTAATGCTAATTATCTAAGTTGTACAAGTAAAGAGCATCAAAACTAGACTAAGGTGTAATAAAGAAACTTAGGCTAAATCAGGCTTCAAGTGAAAAAAGGAATTGGAGGTCGAAATCAGTGAAAGGAGGACGTGAGGGAGAAACATTGCATAAGAACCATTGGATCAGTTGGGTGAAAGGCAAATGAAAGACAGAGATTGGATCGTAGGAGGTTACGTAGATAGATGGGCGAATAGGGTTAACTAACAAGATGAACGATGGAGATCTTATCGCGAAGGCTTAGGTGAATGGATGGACGAACAAGGGAACAAATTAAATGAATGGCGGAGATTGTGTCGCGAGGGATGACGTGAGTGGATGGACAAATGAGGTTAGCAGGAGATGAATGATTGATATCTAATCGCACAGGTGAAGTCAGGAGGTGGACAAATGAGGCTAACAGGAGCAATGAACAACTAAGATATTATCACATGGGTGAAGTCAAGAGATGGACGACATAGATCATATCGCAAGGAAAAAAAACATACGAAAATGAGTGAGCGAGTTTCTAAGGTGGTAAGTAGTTTCTCACATGCCCTTCAGGCTATAAGCAGTATTAGGAAATTTCACGCGATTAGCCTTACTACGCGACATGTAGCACGAGAAAACCAATTTTCTCACATGCTCTCTGGTGGATAATGTTTGTGCACTAATCCGCATGAGATTGTGTGATAGCCGTTAGATTCGGCGAGGCGGATCAACGGTGGAGATTGGCCAAGCTAGTTGGTGATTGGGTGAACCAACAACCGTCGAATCAGGCAAGGCAAATCGATGGTAGAGGTTTAAAGTGCCTTAAGTGATCGGGTGGCATGATCGCCGTCGGATCAGGCAAGACAGATTGATGGTGGGGAATTAAATTTCATAAAGTAAGTGGTGGACTCCACGCGAGGTAGCAGTTGGAGAAAATAGTGAATCCAATAGTGATTGTGAAGGTTTTTTGGTGATCAGAAAGTGAGCAAGTGATGCATGAGGAACATGATGGAGGCAGTTTCAAATGAAAATGAGACGGAAAAACAGTGCCGGTGAACAAATAACCACATTAAACCAGATACCTGTGTTTTTGGGGCTGCTGAAGGGTCCCTTCCTAGTGTCATGGTCCCAGAGGAAGGAGATGAGGCTGAGACACTTGTGCACAACCTGATAGTGATCTCTGTCCTCTAACTAACCTACGAATTGAAAGAAGGAATAAATGAAAGTAAACTACAACAAATGAAACTATTGAAGCAGATGCATAGGAAAACCATGCATGATTTATGCTATATTGTTGTAATGAAAGTGCAACTACTTAAGCAAATAAATAGTGAAAACCATAAGGATACTTAAGCAAATGAACAGAAAACCATGAAACTACTTAAGCAAATAAGTAGAACAGAACCTATGCTACAATACATGTACAGTAAAGAGGAGCCGTGGTTGCTTGGGTTAGGCCCTAACACAAGCGCTTCAACCCCAAAAGTTAACTCAGAGCTGACTTAATCATAACTCATTCTTATTAGAAAAACCATGGATTACAGAGAAAGTTGTCACAAGTCTTTGCAGATCTGAAATAAAACAAAGTTTTACAATAGAAGTCTGAATCCTAATGATGTCCTAAGCCTTTCTATTTATAAATTTGAAGTCTCTAACGACTTCCTTCCATTAGAGAGGCTTGGCTCCCAACTTAAGATAAACTTTTTTCTGTCCTTTTCACATGCTCGGTTGTCTTCTAGTCTTCAAAGTGATGGTTGTGTGCACTCTGAGCTGATGGTGGAATATTTGAATGAAGGGGTGTAAATGAGGAGGATTTACCTCCTATGGTTACTCTCCCTTGTCCCATTCTAGTTTTACTGAAGGTCTTTGCCATAGTTCCTTGCATTTATCCTTTTATCCTTTATCTTTTCCATAGTTCCTTGCATTCATCCTTTATTCCCGCATTACATGTACATTAGACCACAAAGCCAAATATCCAACTCTAAATCATTTCATAAACAAAATATAATCAAAAGTATGCAATAAGTTGTGAGAATCGTTCGTTTTACTAAGCTAGGAGGTGAATTAAGTCCAATTAAGGCCCATATAGCTACTCAAATTTGAGGCTCATCATCAACCCCCTACTGAAAGTGTTGCTCATCCTTTGATCGACTTAGTCAATGTCCATGTTCTTCATGGATTTGGTAGCCTCTCTGACATCCCATTCTTCTGCTATGGTCTCTTCTTCTTGTTTATAGAAGCCTTCCTTCCTTTCTACTTCCCCTCACTACCTCTCTTGCTCTTCTTCTTTTCTCCCTTCTATAATCCCTAGGAGTAGTGGTGGACTGATTTTTAGTCCTATCCAATTGACCTTCAACCTTTGGATTGATTGCTCATACATAGGTGTCTTGTTGAGTGATTTTCTCAACATTTGAGGGGAGTGCTATTCTCTAATCTTCAAGATGTGTGGCAGTGTGTTCCATTTCTTTTAGGAGGCATGTATATTATCATCTTAGCAGCCTAATCATATCCTTAAAATGTGAAATTGCTTGCTCTTCAGCAACAAGATATCTAAGTGTCAACTAATGATCATTTTCAATTAGATTATGGGTGTTGATTATGGCCATGAGATTTGATTATTTAGCTCTCATAAAAACAGGTTTATTTTTCTCTCTGGTCATTATTCTTTTCATCTTTGTAGCCCTTTACCTCTCATGGTTCATCGATGATGCCAAAGCCATTAATTGTAGATCTCCTAGCCCTACATTAGGATCCCAAATATTCATGTCTGTGAGGGCCATGTTATGCAAGTAAAACTCAACCATTTTGGCCCCATCCTTTAGTGCACCTTGATCACAAAGGTAAATAAACTGTTTGTAGTCCTGAAATGGCATGGTGCTCATTTGTGCTAGTGTTTTAATATGAAATTCCAACCATTGTTCTTTGAGGTAAGGAGTATATGATTTAGCTAACATCCTACACTAGATGGCCTCCAAGGAGAGGCTGGCCATACATGCTAGCTGGTTTTCCTTTTCCTGCAGTTGTTCTCTCTATTTTTCTTATTTCTTCCTTTTGTTGTTCTTTCTCATCTCCATTAGTTTCTTCCTCTGTTTCAACATCATCCTCCTTGTGTTATGTTTCAGCATCATCTTCCTTGTGTTCTGTTTCAGCATGTTCCTCTCTATTAGTTTCTTCTTTATTCATCTCATCCCATCTAGCTCTATATCTTCTTCTTGTTTTGCCTCCTCCTCACTGACATAAGGACTAACATCATAAATAAGGGCTTTGATGTCATCCTCTGCTGGTAAGTCTCTGAAGACTGACCATTTTATAGGGATCTTGAGGTTTTGGAGGGCATCCTTAATGAGTATTCTAATGAAATCATGGTGAGACAATTGTTGGGAATTCCCTCCCTTTACTTTGTTGCTGGAGTCTATGAGTGATTGCATCAAAAAGTAGGGTATGTTGAGTCTTTGGTGAACTGGTGTTTCTACCCCAAGTCTCAATTCTTCAAGAATTCTCAAATGGTTGTCATAACAATACTGTATCTATGGACTCTTGCATTCTCTTTTGAGTTATTAAAGAATTTCCTTTTTTCCACCTTTTCACTTATAAATCAAATACCTCTTAACCTTTACAACTTTTGATTAGATGATGTATATGAGTGAGTGAGTGGGATACTTACCTATGGTGTTGATGCCATGCTGTAGTTGTCAAAGATCAGAGGTGCTGTTGATGGTCATTCTTCTTCCTCCTCTACTGTCTTCTGATGCTTTATTATATTTTGTAGGTGCCTATGACTGAAGATCTGATATTGTTGCTACTGCTGTGGAGCTCTTGGATCTAATGTTGTTGTTGTTGTGGAGCTCTTTCATAATTTCTTGATCATGTTGTCGGCTGGTGCTGTGAAGATGTTGTAATGAATGGACAGAGGGAGTAGGAGTGTATGTGGATGCAGGGATGATGGTAATGGTTGAGGTAATTTTGTTAGAAAACACAATCTTCACCTGAATTGAAGCAATGAAGTGAAAAAAAATGGAATTGATGGAGGGATGCATGGTAAGGAGTGGAGGAGATGAATATATTTGAGGTAGGGTTCCCTTTGCATCTTCTCTTTACTCCATGATTATCTTGTTCAGCCACCTACAAATAACAATTATGCTTTTTTCTTTTTCTTTTTTCTCTTATATATATATATTTTTAAAAACACCTAGGATGCTTCAGAGAGGTTTTCACCCTAGATATCTTCCCTGGGCACCTCATGAGGTTTTCAAGCCAAATATGGGACTCAAGCACCTCATGGAGGTTTTCACCTGAATCCTTATTTTCTTCTTTTTCAATGACCTGATGAGGGAGGAGCTGGAACTTGCTCCACCATCATCACTATCTTATTGATGTTGTCAATGAACTCGTCTTGATAAAGGCCTCTTGTACATTTTCAATCAGTGTACATTAACTAGCAATAGAATGGCTTCTTGATCAATAGTTTTGATTTGCACTGAAACATTTTCATGGCATCTTTCCACCACATAAGATCTGAGTCATCTCGTCCTTAGCTTGCTGTTGAAGTCTTTAAACCTAGAATCATATAACAATGCCCAGTCTCCTTGAAATTGCTTCTCCTTGATGTGCTTGTCATGCCAGATCTTCCCATGAAGTTGAACTATCTTTGTATGTAGGAGAGCCTACATTCTAAATTCATCCAAGCCATTCAAATGTAACAATCTTTCTTTTTGTGCATGGTTGATATCCAAATCTAGTTGGGCTACCATCCTCAATGTTTTATATTCAAACTCAATGGACAACAAAGCCTTTCTCCCATAGACTAGCTCATAGGGTTTAAATCCAGTGGTGGTCTTCCATGTGGTATTATAGGCCCAAGTGGCCTCAACTAGTCTCTTTGCCCACTCCTTTCTGTTGTTTGTCACTACCTTAGTTAAGATGTTCTCCATTGCCATATTGGTCACCTCCACTTTCCCATTAGCTTGTGCATGATAGGGAGTATAGGTCCTATGGTTGATTTTGTGATGGCAGAGCAGTTCTTCAATTATGCTAGAGGTAAACTAGCTGCCTTGGTCTATGACTAGCTCTCTAGGGTACCCAAATTTGTAGAATATATTCTCCCTTAGGAACTCAGCCACCTTTTCTTCTGTTGCTACCTTAATTGCCTTAGTTTCAACCCACTGAGTCAAATAATCAGTGCACACAATGATGTGTAGTTTTTACTTTGAAGGAGGGTTGATAGGCCCAATGAAGTCCATGCCCCACTTTTCAAATGGCTCGAAAGTCACTTGAGGTTGTAGAGGCATTTCATCTCTTGGAGTAGGCTTTCTCATCGTCTGGCACCGATCATATTGAATAATATACTTTTTCAAATACTGATGAAGAGTAGGCCAATAATAGCCTGCTTGCAACACTTTGAATGTTGTCCTCTTTGCTGCAAAGTGACCTCCACAAGACCCATCATTACAGGTCAGAAGGATGTCAAAGACTTCCTCTTCCCTTAAACACCTTCTTAAGATTTTATCAGCACCAAGTTTGAATAGATTTCCCCCAATCTAGGTGAAGGGGGTGATCTTTCTGATTATCTTTCTCTTTTCTTTGGAGGGCAAGTTTGGTGGGAATTGTGATGATACCAGATAGCTTGCTATATCAGCAAACCATGGGGAGAGAACTGAAATAACAAACAAATGCTCATCTGGTAACTGGTCATCCGCCATTCCTTCTTCACGTGTAAGCAGATTCATCCTAGATAGAAAGTCAGCAACAACATTTTCCTTATGAGGCTTATCAACAATAGTTAGATCGAACTCTTGTAATAAAAGCAACCATCTTATGATTCTAGCATTCACATCTGGTTTATTCATTAAATATTTGATTGTAGCATGATTAGTATGCACAAATTTTTGATAGCCTATAATGTAATGCCTAAATTTGTTCAATGAATGCACAATAGCCAGGAGTTACTTTTTGGTCACAGTATAGTTTATCTCAGCCTTTGATAGGTTCTTATTGATAAAATAGATGGCATAAGGCACTTTCTCCTATTCCTAACCTAAGGATGCTCCTATTTCTTTGTGTAAGGCATCAGCATTAATATGAAAAGGGAGGGCCCAGTTTGGGCCTCTAAGCATTGGTGCAGTGGTTAACTTATGCTTTAGAATGTCTAAGGCCTCTTAACAGCTCTTTGGCCAT
This sequence comes from Pinus taeda, assembly GCA_000404065.3. Lineage (NCBI taxonomy): Eukaryota > Viridiplantae > Streptophyta > Pinopsida > Pinales > Pinaceae > Pinus > Pinus taeda. The sequence goes on from APFE031424928.1 coordinate 30,784, forward strand.
ATAAACTTAGAATCTTTAGCAAACAACCCAAACAAAGGAGAGGCCAACTTGCTAAAGTCCTGTATGAACCTTAGGTAGTATCCAACTAACCCTAAGAAACTCCTTACATCTCTCTTCTTTTGTGGAGGTGGGACCCTTTGGATGATTGCTATTTTGTTTGGGTCCACTTGTAGTCCTTACTGAGATATTGAATGACCTAGCACAATCCCTTCAGTCATTAAGAATTGACATTTTTCTAGATTGAGAGACAAATTCATTTCAATGCATTTGTGTTATACTTTTCCAAGGTTAGTCAGGGCTTCTTGGAAATCACAACCATAAGGTGTAAAATCATCCATATAGATTTCTACTGCATCATGTACTAATTCAGCAAAAATACTCAAGACTGCTCTCTAGAAAGTGGCAGGAGCATTGCATAGGCCAAAAGGAAGGACCCTATAGGCAAAATTACCCCAAGGATAGGTGAATGTGGTCTTATCCTGGTCTTCTAGGTAGATTTGGATGTGGTTGTACCCACTGAATCCATATAGGAAAGAGAAGAACTTCTTCCCAGCAAGGCCATCTAGCACTTGGTCAATGAAGGGTAGGGGAAAATGATCCTTCTTTGTGGCTTTGCTCAACTCCCTATAATAAACAAAAATCCTCCACTTACCATTTTTCTTGGGAACTAACACTAAAGGAGAGACCCACTCACTGCCTAAGATAGGGTAAATGAATCCTGCATATAGCACTTTTTTGCAGTTTTTCTTTGACCATGTATTTAAGAGTTGGATTCATCCTCCTTTGTGGTTTCCTGATTGGCTTGCAACCTTCTTTGATGTATATGTGGCGAGTACACACTGAGGGGTGTACTCCCTTCATTTCTTTATAACTCCAAGTGAAGGCTTCTAGGTTCTCTCTCAACATGTGGCATAGCTTTTCCTCTTATAAAGTAGAAAGATATGGATTAATGTTCAAAGTCTTCTATGGGCCAAGTTCTATTGTTTTGACATGGAGTGAGTTGGAATTGGCCAAGCATAAGTCAATTGGATGATTGTTCTAGGTTTCCCTTCTTCTTCTAATGGCAGTGAACTAGGAGTTCAACTTTGGGGAAGCTGTTCAATTAAGTCATCCTCATCTTGTTGTCCTCCTCCTATGATTTCTTCCAAAGTATAAAGTTGTGCAGAATAACCCTCATCTTCTTCCTCCTCCTCCAACCATAAAGGTAAATCATGCTCTAGCGTAGGTTGAGCAGAAGGGTACAGGACTAATTGTTTGGACATATGCCCATTCCTGATGGTCATATTCCCAGCTTTGTAGCTAATGTAAGCATCAGTTGTGGCCAAGCATGGCCTCTCATGGATGAGAGGGTAACCAGTAAGCTCAGCCTTAGGCTATAGAACTAGGAAATCTGCAGGGTACTACCAGGAGTTAATGGAGACCATCACATCATCCACAATTCCCATAGGGGTGACTGTGGAACAGTTTGCAAGTTGCAAAACTATTGTGGTCTTCCTTAATGACCCTTGGAGGTTGAACTTTAGCATGATGTCCTTGGTCATCACATTAAAGGCAGCCCTAAGATCAATTAGAGTGTGTGGGACAATGGTGCCATTGATGTGCACATCTACTACGAGGCTTATAGGGTCTAAATATTTTGGGCATACTACCTGCCCCCTCATTAAGTCAAAAAAATGCCCAATGACGTTGATGGTAGGGGCATCCCTTTTTCTTCTTCTTGGATGCTTGAAGCACTTCTCCTTTATCAAGTTATTTTAAATGGGAACATCTTTGATTGCTTGGAGAAGGGGGATCCTTACACATAGATTCTTCAATTCTCCCTGTCATGCGGAAAGATTTATTTTTGCTGACAAAACTAACCTCCCTAGGAGTCTAAGTCTCTCTAGTGACAAACAAAACAAGTAAGAGCAATCCTTCTCTAAATATACATTATCCTATGAGAAACCAAGTGTTTTTCGATCTTACCTTAGGTCCAACTCTTGTTGTAGCAGCGTAGCTTCGTTGATCCAGATGAGCTCCTCCTTCACTTTGAAACCTGCATACACTAACAATCAAACGGTTACATAACACCTTAATATTCCATAAAACAAAGCATATTCAACATATAGACCAAGGAGTATATGAAACAATTCATTAATAACAAATCATTGAGAAGAATGGACTTAT